>VWPU01007657.1:83584-253185 GCA_013398955.1 Callaeas wilsoni
AGGAAGGAAGGAAGGAAGGAAGGAAGGAAGGAAGGAAGGAAGGAGAAAAAAGATTTTTCTGGATGTGTTTAACCTGTGATGATCCTCCAGGTAAAGAAAGTAATTGAAGCTTTGGGCAGTGAATAGAGACTCAAGCATTGCCTTTAGATGTGCAAAACAATACATGAAACTTTGCTTGTCTACCAGCTTTCAATAAAGTGAGAGTGGTGTGTCTCTATGCCAGTTGGCTACCTATCAGCCATTATTACTCCACTGCAAATACTTCAAATAGGAGACATTGTACACACCTATGGGCTGCCTGAAAAAGTAAGTGTATGAAGGTTTTTTGCAGGTTTTTTCCATGTTTCTTAACACAGATTGAGATCAGATAAGGAAAATATACTTTATTCTTTCTTTTCAGGTCAGAGGAAGGACCACACGCTTGCAGCAATGTTTCTCTTAGAGTTTTATTTTTCTCTGATGTATTTATTCCCACTGTGTACTGATTTTAGGTACATAATTCTCTGCCTTTTTATGATAGAAGTTTGCTAAATTACATACAACAAGTGTTTTTATCCATTAAGATTTCTTTCCAAAGTTGTTTTGTTGCTGTTGTTGTGGGTTTTTTCTTTTCTATTTCTTCTGTTTTTATCTAGGCATGTTGCAAATCTGTTAAGCCGTTCATATTTCAATATTTCAATGGTTCCTGCAAAATACATTGTATAATAGCCTAAAGTTAATCTAATTTTCTCAAAAACTTATTTTTAAAATTTATCAAGTTTGATTACAATTCTCAAATACTTCTTTATTTTAAATGCTTATTATTTTCTTCCTTTCCTTTCTAGTGTCTTCAGTATTTCCTTTTTGAATAGCGCCACTTGGGATAGACTGTATTGTTTGGTTTCTTTTAAAGTTTTACAGAAATATTATGGAAAAGATCTATAAATCCAGGTGAACACCAACACCACCTTCAGACACTGGGTCCCTATGTATGTGTTATCATCTGGTTTCTGGGTTTGCATGGAATTTGTGTATGTAGCTAAGAAGACTAGAAAGGCACCAACCAAGATCCCAATCTAGGCAATCAATACAACAACTACTATAGGAAAAAATACAGCATCTTTTTAATTTAGATCAGTTTATGTATACTTTAAAGAAATTGAGACCACCTTCCATTGTTCTATTTTTATAAAGAAAGAAGGTTCATCAAGTTGTTACTATGAAAAAACTTCCTTCTTCACAGTATTTACTGATCAGACATATATGAAATTCTCAAGCTAAACTCTTATCTCAGAAAGTCTTGTCTTAGAATTTTGGTAATGAAGCACTAAAATTCTCTGCCAGTTCTCCTTCCTTGTGTGTCCACTTTTTTTCATAAGCCATAGTTGGGATTTAGTAACTTTATTTCAATTTTAAAATAGGCATTGCATTGGAAACATAGATAGATCTGATTTTATATTAAGTATATTGTATGTTTGTAATTGTTGTCTAGATATAAAACTAAACAAATAAACAAAAAAAAATACCCCCAAAAACATTTAAACTCCAAATCCATATTTCAATGGAAGATGTAGCAAATAGTTTTCTACTGCATTGGTCTATCAATTAATGTTTACATTTTGTACAATTAATTGCACTTCCAAAACAGACTTCTGCATTTAATAGTTTATTTCTTGCAGTCTTTGGTACAGTCAGAAGTCAAAAAACGAATGCTAATCATTTAAGTTTCTATTTCTTTCTTTTTTTGTTGTGCTTACTTTTCTCAGATGAGTTCTCTTTAATATGCCTGAATAAGCCTGACTGACATGGTTTTACTTACAGTTCTAAAATTACACTGGACTAAAGTGGACAAGCAATTTAAGTGGTTAGAATAAATACCGCACACTTTACAATGTGTGTTGTGGTAAGCAAACGATTTAAGTGTTAACATAACTCAGCTTCTAGTTCAAGATTTATTTTTCTCTGTTGTCAGGAAATCCTAATGAAGAAGCAGTAGAAAAAAAATCTTTGCCTAGGAATTTGTAGTGCAGACAAGACAATGCACAGAACTCCCCTCTATCTGAACCAAGTAATTTATTACTATGCTGCCAACAAGGGCTAAAGAAATCACACTGTCTGGGGATGCTTTCCATTTTTTCTACTTTCCATCAGACATCTTCTATTAGATTTAATAGAATCTTCTCCAAGAGCCATTTACCAACCAGAAAATTGTGTTACAATTTAGTAGGTGTTGCTCTTCCTCAGTTAATTCATTTTGTAGCCTTTTTTATGCATTATTTTAAAGATCTTAATCATATTTACATGAATCCTAGAAGAGTGAATAAGAGAAATTGAAAATTTTCCTTTATTCCTATCTTTCACGGAAGCCAAATGACTAGCAAGACAGAATTCTGTGTAAAAACTACCACTTAGCACTGCTGTGGTTTTTTATTCAATGATTAATGTTACTCTGTATTTTTCCCAGCTGGCTTTTACACCAACACACAGAATCTGTAATTTTAGCACTACCCCACATATCAAAATACAAGAAAGGATCACCCACCCTGCCACAGGGGTTCATGATGGAATGGGGTTGACTATTTCAGAGCCTGCATATGGCTCATTTCATTCACAATTTCTCAAGTGGTAACCAGGCTGTCAGAAGCATCTTGAAAACTATTTTTCTGTATGTCTCTTACTCAAAAAGAAGTTTTCAAACAGCAAGTGGAAATGAATTTAAAGAAGCACTGACAATATTAATTTACCTACCCCAAGGGAGGGTTGTCATGCAGTGTCTTTAGCTGTCTCCCTAGTGTCAGGTATGGTGATCCTCCTCTCAGCCCCCTGGGGATTCAGTGGTCTAAGACAAGATGAAATATGGTAAAGAATGAAGGGCTGTCTTTGCCAATTTGCAAGTCAGAATTAATTGAATCCTACTTTCATTATTCTATGAAGAAAGAGCAGAAGACTGGCACAAAGAAGGTAAAGTCTTGATGGCATCACCCTCTTGTCTACCTGTAAAATGCCGAGCATGTGTTCTAGTATGTGCAGCTACCTAAATTATTAAATTGAATTGAAAATGTAGGAAAAAATTAACTTCCTCAATCTCTTTATTTACTTGTCATTTAATTTTATATCTTTAATTGGCTTAAAGGGATTAATGAAGTATTTGATTACAGGAGTTGGTGATTCAGCAGTTTTATTAAGCTGGAAGAAATAAATAATTAGCTTTGAGGAGGAGGCAATTCTAAATGCAGGAGGAAGATGTCCATGTAACCTCATCATTATTTGGCACTCATGACTATTGCAAGAAACTTGCTAACTTGCCAGCAGGCTTGAAGCCCTCCCTTTTGTTCGTAAGTGTAAAGGGACAGGAGAATATATCTGGACCGGAAATAATTTCAGAAAGTTCCATTATACACGTTGTCCTCTGCACTCTGGTGGTCTGCCCAAAGAATCTGTGGACCAGTTAATCCAGTACAGAGCTGGATTAATTCTAAACAGTGAACACAATGCTACTCTGTAACTAAAAGGCTCATTTTTGATCCAACAGAGTCAAGGAAAATGCTCCATGGCAATGGAGATGCTCATTATGGGGAAATGTTCCTGACTTGTTGGTTGGAAAATTAAACCTTGTACAATCAGGCCATGTACTTCCTACATTATTAATTTTCTTTACACAAATTTGATCTTGTAATTTCTACTGCTGGGGTTTTTTAATTGGTAAATACATCTACAGTAGCACTATCTGCAGCAATATTATTTCTAAAGGTGAGGTTTTTAGTTTTCAAATGTCCTCTACGTATTCTGACTGTACAAGGAGAGCATGAAAGTATTTTGAAAGAGATGAGCAGCTGTAATATGATACCACTTGTTTTCAGTAATACTTTAAAAGCACTGGAATATTACCTGTAAGTATAATTAGGTTCTGTCAAGTACTACATAAATTTTAAGCCTAATACATTCACAGATTTTTTTTTGGTTTGTTTTAGTTTGTTTGTTTGGGTGGTTGGGGTGGTTTTTATATATGGGGTTTATTTATCAAGAATTATCAATATTATGTCTAAACTAGTGGGGAACAAAGGAAGGCCTTATATAAATTTGTGTGTCAAAGCTGCCATATATACATAATTAGAATTTTTTTTTTTATTTTTTTTTTTTTTTTTTTTAGCTGCCAGAGATGTTAATAAAAAGCAGAACTTCTACTGTAGTGGTTTTGCAGTTATTATAAAACTAGTCTGGGAAATTAGAATGTAGCAGCGTTTTGGGGTTGTTTGTCTAAAATTGAGGCATCTAGAAATATTAAGTAGTGCTTTTCATTTAGGCAAAGGGCAAGGACTAATTTGCATTCTTCTATGGCTCTTCCTACGAGCAGATCAACAAAGCAGTGTTGGCTCCAGTCCTGAGGATTCTGGCTGATGGCCTCACTTCCCTGGCTGCATGGTGTGTGACTCATGCATTTGCAAAGTGTATGAGGGATAAAGGGATTCATCCTGCACCCGTTGACTTCAGTGGGACAGTATCAAACACAAAGACCCATTGAAACTCAATGGGACTTAGAATCCTAAGTAGGGCTGTACAAGAAACTGATTCTTTGGTTGTGCCACTGAATTTTTTAACTAGGAATAAAACAGGAAAAAGTGGGATGATCAGAAACATATCTATGCTAATTTTCACAGAAATATCAAAGGTTAAACAAAGCATTGCATTTGCTCTGAATACAATTCTCGTTGTATAAGGGGAAAGAGAACCATTATTTTTTAGTAATTTAAAAAGTTTTAAACAGACAAATGTGTTAAAAAAGAGATAAACATTTCACTTTGTCACAATGTCAATATGAAACATGCAATTAAATTTTTTTTTTTACTGAATCTATTGATGAATTGTTTCAGTCTCTGCAGACTTCATATTTTTAAGATAAATACTTTACAGAAGAGTGTACTATGAACTCTTCATACTAAATTACATTATCAAATTGGGATATACAGGTTTGTTTCCTTAGTGGAGATAACTTGATTTTAGATGAGGGTTTGTCCTTCTTTCACTATAGTCCCTTCCCTCAGAGATTCATATTCTTATCACTAGCTGACTTCCAAAGATGTTACTGAATCATCCCACCTTTTTAAAAAGAAGCATGTGCAGATTTATGTCTTAACTTATACCTCAGGCTATAAACTGTGCTCATTCAGGATCTCTCTCAGATAAAACTGATCAGTCTATGCAACAAACAAGGTGAAGAGAGGATAACTGGAGACACAGTAACTTGTACTCCAGCTGGCTTTTCAACAGCACATTTTTTGTGAGTTAGGGCCATTCAACAGACATTTCAAAGATATTTAGTTAAATATTCCCGTGGATTACAGTGGGATCTACCTACATGCATCCACAGTGGTCTTCAGACTCCGGAAGTCTCTGCAGCTCTGTAATTTTAATACCTTTAACACTGGACTCTAGTTGAACTAAGTATTTTTTTCTAGCTTAGAATTCTCTCACTCCTGCTACCCTTGTGTAGGAAAACTTCAGGTCTTGTAACTGTTCACTAGACTGGATGAGTTAATTTACAGGAGTAAAGGCTTTTTATGACTTAAAGTCACCTCTGCCACATTTTGCTTGGTAACTGCACTCATGTTACTCTTTTGAAGGATGTAAGAACAGAGAGTTGGTATCTGGATGCCTAGGACCTTATCACAATCTCCTTGAAAAATTAAAATCAGTCAACTACAAAGGAAAAACTCTAAAAGTAGACAAAACACTGTGTGTCATTTGTTATCTAGATTTAGATTAGACATTTGACAAGGCGTTTCCCAAGGGATATAAAAAAGATACTGCCAAGTTTATGAACTGACTTGGAACATCCTTATAGGGATTGTCTCTTTTCAAGCTAAGACTCTGATAAATAGCTCTGATTTCAGAGTGCATCAGATGAAGACATAAAATGTTAAGGGACCTGTGGAATATACTTGTTTTAGAAAATCTTTAATAAAAACAAGCATAAAATACATTATCTGACTCCTTCTTATAAGTAATTTCAGAACAGGGTAAGAATGATTAGCAAAAAAGAAAAAAATTCTTTCATACTGTAATTTTCATATGAAATTTTAAAAAGCTAAAGACCACTTACTATGTATGAATTTCTACATAATGGCAAATTAACTACTCATATAATTAAGCAATCTGCTCAAAGTTCTCACTCTGATTTTTGAAGTGCTTATAAAACTAAATTGCTCAAACCCAAGAAAGAAATTAATAGATGTGAAATGTTAATTAGGTGAAGACACAGAATTAAAGGAGAAGCAACGGAAAATAGGAATTAAACAAGAATAAATAAATATTTCAGTTGTGAATTAAAAAATAGACAATAAAAAAGAGAAAATCAATAGCAATGAACTAACAATATCTAAATTTATTGTGCTCAAGTTACTTTAAAATATAAGATCGCACTTATTTTAAGGTATGTTGCTGAGACAGAACTATGACTTGCCGTTTACTGTAAAATGTTGGAAATTTTGGGAGTGTTCTGAACTGCTAGGAGTGTGGCTCCATATCATCCTTTACACCAGGGATGAGACTCAGAGCCAGGCTTTTGGAGCCTAAATTTTCAGGTAAAATGGCTCTGTAAATGTCATAATCAGAAGCATATGCAATGCTATCAGTGAAGGCTAAAAAAGCTCCTCAGCTGACTAGTGAGCTTTTTTAAGATGAACACACTGGTTCTGCAAATTCAGCTGACTATGTCCTAGACAATAGCCTAGACATCCATTGTACAGTGTACTGTGGAGCCTGATATTACAAGCATCTACATTTAAGTGTCTGAATCTGAAGGAGAATTTGCCTCCCTTTTGCCACTTGTTCTCAAAGGATGTTTGCAGAACATACAACACTGTCAAAAATAGCCTTGCATAGCAGATCACAGAAATACATGATGGGATTCTATTTCCTGAATATTCCTGCTTAATGCTTCTTGATACTTAATATACCTCTGTGCCCATGGGGCTGGAGTATGTAGGAGAAGATATACTGGAAGCCTTCATACTTCCAGAATGAACACGCCACGTGGTTGGAAAATACACTGCCTTTTTCCTGAAATCCCTTTTAGTAAGAGAAAAGGAGGTACAGCTGTTTGCCTGCTCCAGAGATGCACATAACTCAGCTTTCAAGGGCTCTTTACTGGGATATGGAGGAAACACATTCTGCTCTAGTGATGATTTCCACCATGTTTGACTCCAAGCTGTCCCTGTCATGTTTAACTAGCCCAGCTAACACTGTTTCCATTTTCTCCTCTAAAATTCACTTTCCTTCCCTCAGGAGTGCTTTAATTTTTTTTTCACCTTGTCCTTATTCCAGCCAGAGGTTTATGATCCACAGTAGTCACAAAGCAACCTGGAAGCTTAGACTGGTTTCTGTGTGAAAAGATATAAATTAAGAGGAACATATTTCTGGAAACCGAGACATGAAGGAGAAGAAATTAGTGTAAGACAAGCACAAAAAGATTTTACCAGGAAAGTATGTTTTCAAATAGTTTCAGTTTGGCAAAAATACATTCAAAAAGTCACAGCTCCATCCATTCCAAGGCTCCATTCCCCTAATTCATAAGAAGAAGTGCTTTAAAACAGTTTGTTATCATCCTTGCCTACAGTATATCTGAATGCTCATCTCAGCCACACAGCATGTCTATGCATGTTGGTTGGAAGTTTTACTGAAAACATGATGTTTACCTGTGTTATCCTCTCAGCATTAATAGTCATGTTGCTCCTGACTCTCAGATGATGAATTCATTCTACCACCTGTCTGCTGGGGCATAAACAATTTTGAAGAGAAATTAATGTTCCTGCAAGTATGACTAGCCAAATGGAGTGGGAAGGGCTTGCTGGAGTGGAAACAGGTTGGAAAGATCGGCAGTCTTTTCCATAAAAAGCTCATCAAATGCCTGATTGTCATGAAAAAAAGTGCATGTATGAATTATGAAAAAATGGGAGGCCTGATTTTGGACATATTTTGGAGATACATGATAGATTGATCCCTTAAAATAAATGATAGTATGAAAAATTAATGTCTGCTAAATAGATTTAAAAGTATTAACACATTAGAAGAAGTTGCATATTTTCAACTGCTTATTTCCCAGCAATATGGTTTACACAAAGATTAGAAACAAGAATGACTCATAACATGATTTATTGTTAAATTAAAAACAAGCTGCTGTGTTAAGACACTTACTGTGAGAATATATATTTAACGGGGGAAAAAAGCAACTAAAAAATACAGTATTGTGGCGTTGTGTAAGTATGTAAGTATGTAAGTAAGTATATCACTAAATCAATGCTGTATGAACATTTAATATTTTTTGGTTCTTCTGCTGAAAAAAATTAAAAAATTTTTATTTATCTAGGAATTGTAGTAAAGCCTTATTGAATTCTCTTTTAAAGAACAAATAGTATAAATTACAAGATATAATATTTTTGATATTTATAAGATCTTTCTCTTTTTAATCAGGAACTTTATGTTCCCAGTTGCTACATGTGGATTTCAAAATAGCAAACCAAAAAATAAAATTATAAAATCCTATACTTTGAAGATGTTTGGTTTTTTTTTACTTATTATCTTTCCATCACAACATTTGGAAAAAAATCATTCAGTCTGGAATGAGATGAAGGAGAAGATGAGGAGTCTGGTGTTTATCCATTTAATTCAGAACATTTTTAAAAATTTCAATTTTTGCAGTCCCAAAGATAATTTTTTATAGAAAGCAACAACTGGAGTGATTTGTATCTTTATTCAGCAGAAGGTACTTTATTTGTTTCAGTGACCTTTTTCCTGTTTTCATTACCCTGAGCAGCTGCAGTGGAGCTTCTATTACATAATGTTAGCAGCTTGCAGTGTAAACTAGCACGATTCCGAAGTGGAAACCCAACACAAGTTTGGATGGCTTTTGCAGGAGCGCATTAATACTTTAACACGGACATCTCCAGAGAGGTAGGTATTCATCACCATGTAAGGGCAAATTATGAGAAACTGTAGTGACAAGTGAAATGGTAAATGTAATTATGTGCACAGGAAACGACAAAGCAAGACATTCTAGTGATAAGATCTATTGTTAATCTTTGAATTCCCAAAGGAATGAGACTATGTGCTGGTTTGGACAAGTCTCATTGATCAAGCCACATGATATTTGATTTGACAACATGTTAGTAAATACCGTATGAGAAATAATGCAGGATGGATTTCCTAGGGGATCTAACAAGATTATTTTTGATTTTATCCTTCAATATTTCACAAAAGGAACAGTCCTTACAAATTATTTAACAGAATAATAGAACTTTTCTCTTTACAATCTATGAGGCTTCCTTTCTTTTTAAAACTGTTCTTCCTCATGCAAAAGACAGGAACAGAAATTACAAGTTTGATGATATCACTGAGAAGGTTGCTTATCTTTGTGTTTCCTTTGCCTAAAAAATATTTTTTAACATAAAAAACAGAGGGAGAAACAATCAGAATATTTTTACTTTCTTCAATAGCTGAAACATTGCAATTCCATCCTTCATTTCTTTTTATTTGAGGAATAGAATAAGAAGCAAGAGAGGAAAATCCTTCTAATTTTTTAATTTACTAATGATTTTTTAATAGTATCTTGTATGGCTGGATAGCTGAAGGATATTCTCTGAATGTATATTAAAATTCTGAAGCTATCACTACGTAGTTCCACAGAAGCAAGGTCCATGTCCAGTCTATTTAAATTCAAACCTTTAATTCAGATTATATGGAGTGTCTTGTATTACTGTAAATCAAAGATGCAGATTGCATTTTCATATCATGAAATCGATTTTTTTTAATGTCAGACAATATGTCAGAGAATAACCATATAATGAAAAGAAAGGATTTCTGAGATAAATGCATAGATGAGTTTATAATGTCTCTAAAATTCATCAGCTGTTTCAGTTACAGGCCTGTAACATCAGTATCATCGAAAAGTGCTTCTTGCTTTTTACGTATATTAAGATTTCAGCAATACTGACAAGTTATAGATTAGAGATCTGCTTGAGACTATTCAGGCATTACTTTCAGCAAAGTGAATCAACATCATTTGAATGTATGTAAGCCTGATATAAACAGGGTGGCTTAAGATCTCTTTTAGAGAAAGTTAAGAAGCTGAGAGGCATGGAGATGAAAAAGAAACTAACAGTTTCACATTATCTGAAATGACTGCTTCTCATCTATGGGTAAGTGATGAAATTAGGTTGTGAAGACATTTTTGTCCTGTTCAAATATGAGGAATGACTGGTCACAGGATTAATAGCATTCGTCAGTTGGAAGCAGGAAGCTCTTGTTGCTGTTCTTATTTTACCATTGCAACTGATCTGCCCAGCTGTTATTGTCAGGGCATTGCAACAATTTAGCAAATTGCAAAATGTAGCACAGCATGTGAGACTGAAATCTGTAGTTGATGGTATGTCTGATTTGAAGTATTTGAGGGGAAGAAAATAAATAGAATGCAGTAGATGCAGAAATCCTTTTACTTGTTTCACAATTATCATAACTTTATCTAAGTCCTTTAAGAAGGGCAATGAGCTCTTTAGGGATTAAAAAATTATACAGTTTAATAACAAGGTTAGATTGCACGGCTTTACTTCATTACTGGCCGTATCTTAAGATACAAGTTTTAATGGCCCAAGAAAACTCAATTCCTTGCTGGGAATTACATCTAATAGATCTCGGTCTGGTAGGAGGCTCTAGTAGTAACATAAGAAATAGTCACTGTAAATTCTTAAGGAAAAAGCACAGGGCAAAATTTGACAACTGTGGGTCAAGGCACTGCTTTCCCAAATTCTATCTGCCAGTGAACCTGGCCTCAGTAAAAATTAGCAGCTGGGTAACATACTGTAGAATTTGCTTGTTCACGTAAATGAAAAACTCTTTGAGAGAAAAGTGGTCGTCGGCTTCCTACAGAGACTCTAAAACAAGATTTGGAAAGGAGAGCGATCCTTCATAAGTAATGAACTGAATCCTGAAATATCCTGTAGTACATGACTGAGAAAGGTGATGGATACAAATAAAGGGAAATACACTGAAATGCATGGTATTTTTCACTCTTACTGCTTTTTTGATGTTTGGTTTTTTTTCTACTCAGCCATCGAGTGGTGTCTGTCTCAAAGTACAGTGGTGGAAATGCCATTATTTAGCACCTGTTAGTAAAGTAGATTGATCTCCTCCCTTCTGGCAAAGATGAAGTTAATGTCTGTGTGTAGAAAACGGAAAGAGATTTCTACAGAAAAAAACAAATTTTTCTACATGCTTTTCATGCCTATGCTTCTCTGCATTCTACTACAAAGCATATGACCCTGAAGGCAAGCCAGGCAGTCTTTTTTCTTTCTCCTTTCAAAAGTTTAAGAAATCCAGGAAAGCTGATATTTTCAAAACATCTTGTAGGTCCCAATTGGGAATTAATTCTGATTTATTTCCAAAGAAAAACTACTCAGTAGGATGGAAAAGGGGAAATATTACCATGAAGCTTTTTTTTTCATTTAAAAAGTGAAGTTGCCAGGTTAGCCAAGTCAAGTTAACTTCAACCTTTCTATGATCCTGTGATTCTGTGAAGTTTGCAGGAGCAGTCTGTAGCAAAGAGTCAAGTAGACTACACTTGTCCCTAAAAAGCAGAGTATGAGTATTTCATTAGGAAAGACTCCTCTGCTTTGAGGCAGGACTGTAAGTCCTGAGGACTGTAAGATCTGAAACTTAGATGTAGAGAAGGACTGGAGAACAGAGCAATTACTTCCATTCACATACAAATATTTATCTCCTACCCTCAAAGCAGGTTGCCTGGAGAATGGATGGTTATTTAGCAGATGTCTATAGCTTAATATGATAAAAGCCATGATCTTTTTTTGTTTCCTGTTGTGATTTTATATTTTGCTGGACACCTAATTTAAAGCCAAATACCAAGGCAATTGAAGGGCTTGGAGAAGAGATGATGTGTTTGACTCCTGATATAAACTGATTTTAAAGTGTGAAAATTCAATGAAAAGTTGCTGTAATAGCACTAAAATAACAACTTGGGAAACAGCCCCCTTAGGAAAAAAATAAAAAACAACAAAACAAAATCTAATCAGATAAAAAGCCTCTATTACTATATCGTGCATGGTGACAGATACAATATAGCAGAATAGCCATGTAACAGTGAAAAAATACACCAAACCTGCTGCTAGTTGAAGAGAAAAAATACGTGGCAAAGTTCTTACATATCTGGTTAGACTGACTTTGTACCATGGAAAAAGTGGAAGAAAAAAAAAGCTCCTTGTTAAAAACTATGCATGTTATCAATAGAGCTTCATGTTGCTTTTATAGATTAATAGACATCAATGAACTACACATTCCTTCAAAAATACCTCACTAAAATTGTCTCTCACTGGTGAAATAGAAGGGAAAATTGCTCTGAGAATTGCAGTACTATGGGAAGTTGGAAATTTTCTATTTTTTTTTACACTCTTTCAAAGGACAAAGTATAAGCAATTCTATTCTTCATTAACAGTAAGTAGATTAAAAAAATCAAGAAAAATTATATCTAGTAAATACATGGAAAGAAGAATCACTGTGACAAATCTTCATCTGCCATAAATAGGCGAAGCTCCACTCAATTCAATGGAGTATTCATTCTATTTCAATATCAAAATTAGAAAAGGCACAGTGTCCTTGCACAAACTGCGCGCTCCTTCTGTTCTACTTCTATATTAACTGTTATTGTGGCATAAATGTCCATATCAAATCAAACCCACCTTTCAATCTCTTCTGTCACGGAACAGGCATAACATGAAAATGTTCTTTAGTTAATGAGGGAAATTATTTTTCCTAGATATGTCACTGGTACGTAGGAAACAAGTTCTTCTTTCGTTGACTGTGATTTATTGCAGTTTTAAATAATTTTTTAAAAATCGTCTTGCTCACTTTGAAGACAACAAGCATTCAAACTTCAGATTAATACCATGTCATATATGATTTTTCTTCTTTTAAACATTTTTAAATTAATTTTTCAACTACAATTTCATGAGATACACCAATTACTTTCTGAATTTTTTCTTCATTCTTTTTTGAGTTGTATTGCAACTATTAAGAATTCACTTATCTATAAGTCATGGTATGATATGTGTTTGTTAATGTCATGTTATGAGTGTGATTTTGTTTTCTTGGTACATCATTTTACTCTTTTATTAATGTGGCTTAATTCTTTGGGTCAAATGAGCATGATTTACCTATGATTCACAGGGTAAATTGAGCAAATTTCTAGTTCAATTATTTTGGTCTTCTTAATATTGTTTTATGTCTTTATGCTGTCTCATGCTGTTGAGAAAAATAGAGCTCTGATTTTAGAAAATATAAAAAATCAAGGTCACTCTGATTTTATATTTTTCAAAGATAACCAAGTTTTATTGGTTTATTTCTGGGAAAAAATATATTGAAAGTTTCAATATGAATACAATTCAATGGAAAATATCTAGTGTAATAAAAGTTCAATCATTTTATCATTCCCCCTTCCCTCATAGGAAATTCTTACAAACAACTACATGTTATTTATATGTGAAAATAACCTAAGTGGCAAAATATACACACTGATAGAAGCAGACTTATATTAAAATTTAAAGTTACATTCAATTTGCATTTTGTCTGATCTTGTGATTTTTTATAACTTCTCTGACATGTCAGTCACCTCATTTTACTGCAAATTGGAAAAAGTGAGAATTATGAAAATGTACCCAACAAAGATGTTTCTTGTATAAGTAGGAAATCTTCCTTACAGAAATATGAAATCTTTGATGAATTACAAAAAAAAAAAAAACAAACCAAACCAAACCAAACCAAAAAACCAACCAAAACCACAACCAAAACAAACAAACAAACAAACACGCTAAAAATCCTTAAACAAAAGTTTTGTTAACACTGGAATATATTGTTCTTTTGTGTCAGGGAAGAAATCTAAAGAACTCTTTGAAAAATAAGATTTTACCTGAGGTCTAATTTCTTTCTCTGAATGTGGTATTTCTATAGTACTTTATCTAGCAAAGTGCTCTCCAAACTGAGTGTTATTTTGTAATAACAACACTGTTCCCAATTGTCAGTGACAAATTACGACTTCAGCTATTACATGACTTAAATTTAGAGACTTCATATATGAGTACCACTTCTAGTGAATCTTATTATTCCTAACAATTTTTCTTACTAGTTTTATTAAAAACATGACTGACAAGTGTTTTTTAGACAGATGCAACTAAATCCTCCAAATTAATGATAAAGACTTCTTAAGTGTAAATTTCTTGCTGGGAATAAGCTAAAGTTTGAATGTATTATGAGTATGACACCTGCAATTTTTTTTTCAACTTCTAATAGAGAGGAAAAAACAAAAAAAAAAAAAAGTCCATTAACAAATGCAAAAGAAGCTGCTACACATTTGTCTTGTTTTTAAGAAAGCATGAGTATAGTTTTTGATTCACATTCTGGTTTTCAGTGGAAATATTGCCACTGGTTTTAGGCGGAAGATATTTAGACCAATATGTACATCTGTGATTAAAAAACTAGGGAAATTAGAGCTTTTCAGAAGAACACAATGTGCATTTCCAAAGTTACAAGCAATCACATAGCTCTTACAGGCTCTATGTCTGAAAGTTATTTGCTCATTTGACCTCGTATGAGGAGACGTTACAGTGACTCAGAAAAACAAAAGGAAATGTTTTCCACAACACTTAATTGCCTTCAAGAGTTAATTATGATGTGAATGCTTGCAGTATTTCCAAGTAAATTATATCTAATTATGAAGTACATATTTAAACGTAATATAAAAAGAAGGGGGTCATAAGGAAGGTCAGGTACTTTTACAGTAGTTCAGTTTAAAGAATTATGGCTTTTATCCTCTTAGGGAGCAAATGGAAGAATATTCTCAACTACACACTGTGGCCAAGACAACCCTTGACAGACCAACACAGGCATGTGACATGTGGTACTGGGCCAAGGAGTACCTCAGGACCCATTTAATAGGCATCTTACAGTAGTGGTGGCAAGAAAATGAACACACCAGAACATTCCAAGTGGTGTATATTGTGTCCAGACTGCCTCTGGACGCGTCCTTGGGTTTACATCCATGCTCGATCTGGCTAACCCAAAGCTAGATTAAAATGCATACCTATGTGTGTATGCACAGAGGAAAAGGAAAAAGGGAAGAGCAAATAAATATTACATACATAGCAGAGCAAAATGGGTGAAAAAAAATTTAAAAAGAAATGCTGATTTTATTATTCACAAACTGTGTGCTGAAATAGTTGACTTTCAGTAGTGTTTAATCTAGAAGATATTTTAATATTCTACAACTTAAAAAAAGAATGAGACTATGATGGTGACACATTAAAGTATTCTGTATGTTCAGAAGAACAACTCTGAGCAAGACACAGTACCTTATTTTCTAGAAAAAACAAAATTTCCTTTTACATCCTTTTACAGTCACTCACCTTTTCAGTAGAAACCTGTGCACTTGTGGACTCACCAGCCTCACCTATATGCCACTAAAGCCCACGTGTTACCAGAAGAAATAAGAAGAAAGAATCAAAACAGTGTGTATGTGCACGCACTTTGCACAATATTATTACATTTGCACCTTCTCACAATAGCTGCGCTTCACCAGCCTCTGCTGACCATTAATATTTTAGTTATTACATGCACATCATATAGATTTATTACACAGAGGTTACACACCTCTAGGTAACATTTGTACAACATTTGTACCTAAATGTAAGAGAAAGAATGCAGGAACTTTTTTCAGCGCCACAGTTTATCTGTTGCTCTTCTATTTATTTCTAATTTTCTGTCCTTTTTCTATATACAATTTTCTAGTAGCTATCTCCATCATGATGTCTCATGCACTATATTTCATTATTCTGCTTTGTGATGCATGCCTATTATTGCACCTCTGTAAATGTAAATCCTACTTTCACCTATTCTGAATTTTTGTTGTCACAGTTCTTTTCTATCTTTACCCCCTGTCCCAACAGCAGTTTCTTTTTCATTGTGGAGTCTCAGCACAAATACTGAGCTCACAGAATGCTGCTCCAGAAATACTTGATACAGGCAGTCCATGACTGTATCTTCTATTTTCGATTTCTCTCCCGAAAGTTCTCACAGCCATTTCAAGTACTCTTGGCGTAATGGACTACTAGAAAATGGATTCACTAAGTATGCAAGTCATGAGAAAGGCTCCCGGCCTAGCTTGTTCTGCTGAAGACCATGTGCTCTCAGACTGGTCTTCTAGGTGAAGTCTCTGCATTACTGATTACACTTTCTGCCAAGGAAAACCACTATGGATATAAATTTACTTAAAAATATCCAGACAGTGCGGTTCTTGTCCCACTCTGCATGCACTTACATCTTAGAGCCTCTAGCCTTTAAAGATGTTCCATGTTCCAATCAGAGCTGGGCATGAATGTGATTTTTTTCACCTTCTGCAAGTACATAATTTTGATTATTTACGGTTATCTGAAAAAAATATTGGATATCTTCATTAGTCACTTGATTTCCTTTACTGAAAAATAATTCTTTACCTAAAAACCAAGTCAATCTTGCCCTCTGAGTTTCTGTATCAGCTCTGTCTCTGACTTTACCAACTCTAGACCACAGTCCTTCACCTTTTCTGCATCTCTTTCTCTGAGCCCAGTGTCATACCTATTTTGCTCCTACCTCCTCCATAGGTATCTCCTCTTCCTAAGAATCACTATCCTTTCACATTTTTCTGTTCTTCCTTTTCTGCTAAACAGCTGAATAACTGTGGAGTGCCAGAACTGCACTGGCACTCTCCATTGTCTATCCCCTTACTCTTTAATATATGCTTAGTGTTAGTAGGGTACATCTGCTTAATTTTCTTGCTTGATTTAAATTTACTTTATTTAAGTCACACTTTCAGCTCTTGTATTCCCAAAATCTTGCATGGAGAGATAGATTTGCTAAAATGAAATACAAGACATTTCTAGACATTTCTCTTAATCAAGATTATTTGATGCTTTGCCTTCCTCATTCACAACTGAATTAAAAACTCAATGCAGCAATATTACTACAGGCTAATTTTTTTTTTTTTTTTTTTAACCAAGTATCAGTAGAATTTGTTTTTTAATTAATGGCATTTTACCAAGAGCATAAGACACGGTAACTCTATGTACCCAGTTTTACTTTGATTCTTTAGACTGATGAGTGATTTTCTATAAATATTTTCTTCCAAGGATTTCACATCTATAGGAAGTTCTAAGAGCCTTTAAAAGTTTAATTATTCAGTAGATTATTCATTAGCTTAAAATTATTATTCAGTACCTTAAAATGCCATATTCAAAAACTTTTGTTTTAATCAATGTTAGTCTCTATCTTAATCAGCAAGGAGAATCTAATTTAAAAATGGTTCTGGTAATTTGTCCTCCTGAAGTCCATAGGAAATCTGTCTTTAGACTGCTGGCTACCACATGTGATGTGGATCAGACTCTGTATTAGGTGCAAGTTTCATCTTCTCTGAGATTAGGGTGCTTTCTATAGATTTGTCCCCCATAAATATGTAAACATTTTGGTTTGGAGTTTTTGCTTGCTTTGTTTTTTTGTTCAAAGAGTCTTTTGCTGTTTAACTTATGGAATGAAAGAGATATGTTCCCTTATGCCTTTAAATTGAGAAAACCTCAAAATTTAGGCATTGCAGTACATGATGAGATATGAGTTCTCTCAATTGATGTGATAATAGAACTGTCATGGAAGTATGGAAAGGATGCTGTGTCCCTTTCCTAGTTAACACAGGGTCTTTTAACTGTAATAGCCAAGACTAAAATAATAAAAAGCCTAGCTTTGACACCAAAATCCTTACTGTGTGTGGTACAAAAAAGAAACAAAAAAACCACACCTGTCTGTTTTTTTGCAGATTGGAGTGATAAATCTACTGTCTATGACTGTAACATTTATTTAGAAGATATAAGCAGGGGAGAACCATGAAATTGCACTGAAATTCCTAACTCATCCCCCCATATTTTGTAATGAAATTAATTGCCAACGTGAGTATAATAAATTCCAAATAAATTATGCTAGATTTCACAGTGCCAAAGGATTAAAATCAAATGGGGCATTCAAAAGATAAAACCCCTTTAAAATTGCAAAGTCCTTTTGTTTTTTATGAGTTCTTTATTTGTTTTTTTAATGTTGTTGGATATGTTCAGTCTGAACATCTTTAAGTGTTTGTCATTTTGGTCAGTGTTAGGAACACATACCATAATATCAGGGGGACATATTCTCCCACTAAAATACTTTTAAAATAATTTCAGGTTTTTAAGTGGACAAAAGTAAATTTCATTGCATTGCTGAATTCTTAAACCACCAGTAGCAGAACTAGTTTTAGTAGCAAGTGCGTGCTTGCTTTATTTAAAAGAGAAAAGAAATAATCCTTTTATTATATAATCTGCAAAGTCAATAGCAGGACCTGCCCTTTCCCTTTTTCATAGTTGTGAGCAGAATTAAAAAATGAGCAAGTGTTTTGTAAGTGGTTTTAGAACTTGGCAGTTTAGTATGCATTTTGGGACTGAAATCAAAGGCACTGTGCCATAAACTGAACTTAGACAACAGGATCAATTAAACTTGATGTGGTGGGAAAAGACTGTAATTTTTATGCCAGAGGCCATATTACTAAATTGCTAGTCTGTTAAATAGGAGAGGGACCAGGACTGGTGCCAGGGCTGTTGAGAAGTGTCACAGAATGGTTTGCATCCACAAATGTCGGTAGTTTGCTTGGAGGCATGGGGTGCAGTACTAGATCATATCTTTCAGTATATACCTGCAAAAGGAATCCATCTCACCTGCTCCAAGATAGCTTGCAATGCACAACAAAGTTTAGTTTGTGAGGAAAGTTTAATAAATGGGGATTGGCATATTTCCTTTATCAGTACATTCCTGAACTCAACAAAAATACTAATGCAAACACAGCTGGGCAGTCTAGAGTTGTGTCTTTATCCTGTGCACTATTTTCTGAACTTTTATTCTCAGTATTATGAGTTTTCTGGTTATTTTCCTGGTTTCTGGTTTGTACTTCTTCCAAGTTCAGTTGATCCAGGCTCAAACCACTCCGCAGCTCCTCCTCATGAGTCCTTGATTAACCAGCCGCCTTTCTTCTGCAGCTCCTTCCATCCTCTTGACTTGCCTTTGTTCATCCTGCATAACTTGCTTTTACTCACATTTCTGTAACTTCATTTTTTACAGATGAATGGGATTTTTTCTTTTTTCTGAGAAACAAATGAGGTCTAAATTCTGCAACATAATTTTTGCAGGTGGGGAGTTATTTTCACCAAGTGAGTTTAAATAGACAATATAAGTTATCTTCTCACCTTTTCCTCAGTTGCATTTGTGTGTGGATCTTCAAAGCAAAAGCTTATGTAAATCTATGAAAAAAAGCTTTTAAAAGGACCAAATACAAAATACCTGTGAAATGCATTAATATTTTTTTGTATTCTGTAAATTGTAAATAATTGAAAATAACTTTTATAATCTGACACTGAAAACTGGCAGTGAGGAAGCATATAATAAGCATATATATATGTCATAAATAGACCTGCATATATAGATGGATGTAGAAATACATCCCAGATATCTAAATATGTAGACTTCTAGACTCAAATGTTAGCAGAAGTTCCTATAAAGGTTATATATTTGCACATAAATCATCATATTGCTTATTAAAATAGTTGAGATGGTATATCTACCAAAAACCTTCTTTTCCCAAATTATCTATCCTACAAAATTATATTGCTATCATATTTTCTTAACATTTCAAGGCTTGCAATGAAGAAACTGCTCTAAAACCAACTGCTAAATTTCTAATCACTAACAGTCAGAATTGCAGATTTGGACAATTGTAAGAAGCTGTATGCTTAAACATACAGTCTCTCAAATAACTTCACTGTCTCTTTCAGGCAATCATTGAGATAACTGAAAAGTATTCATTTTCCCACTGTTAATCACTCTATTTTTAAAGAAAGTGAGATGACAATAGAACTCTACAATTTCAGAATGCATAAACTCCAAAACTATCCAGAAAAACATAAAACCAAATAATTCCAGGCAACAAATAAAGCTGAGATCAGATCTTGAATTCAAAATGGAGAATTATAGTCAGGTTAGTACAAATGCACACATCCGTGCAACAGTAAAAAGTGTTTACCTATTCCTCCAGCATTACCTGTGCTCTCCAAATTATTTGTTATATACCAGAGTCACAAGGATTTTTGGAAGTTGCTGAAGTGCTTCTATATCACAGTGATCTTACTAACAGGAATTATCTTCATTTCTGTTTTGTGGCTGGTGTTGTTTCTCCTATGGTACTTAATAAATAGACTTCTCTGTTTCTGACTGGTCACCTATTAATAAACTACTGAGTGCCAAGGAAGTTTGTAAACCTGCTCTACAGAGGTCAGTGCAGTCACTGACATGTTACTGCCAACCTGAGAAGTTTTTTTTTGTTTTCAATCTATGTTAGTCCCTAGTTACATGGCAGACTAGAAGAAGAAACAGTTATTCACAAGAAAACCATTCATTACACCTAAGATCTGGATGGAGATTTGGCAGTAGGAGCTGAAGAGGACCAGGTTCCTGACAGAAACCTGGTCTCGGCTGTCCAAAATATCAGCAACATATGTCTTCATTTTTCTTTAGCTGTGTGCTGCAGGTCTGAGAGCTCCTAGCAGATGTTACATGTGTCCTTGGTATAAATTACTTCTCATTCTAAAAATGCAGCAAGAAAAGGTAGTAACTACAAACTCACTATTTACTGAAGCAGCAATTTATGGAGCTGTTGCAAAAGGAATTCCACTTTCTACCTTTGTGCATATACAGCTGATGATTTATTCTCATGCTTCCATCAGAAATCTCTGTTGTGTCTGATTTGGAGGTATAGTAAAACATCTGCAGTCAGATGAGAGGATTAACACAATGCTGAGTATCACTTCTCTCACACATACTGGAGCTTTAGTTTTGATAATTAAATTTTTATTTTATTAATTTTTAATCACATCCTTACTGACTTTCTATATCAATGGTGCGGAATTTACAGTCTGGGGAGCAGCACAGATGTTTTTTAATGAACTCATTATAATGGCTGAAAGAGGGACTTTCAAGCCTCATGAATCAACTCAGCAGTTGACTGTTGCCCATCTCCAGCAACTCTCTCACTGACCACTGCTCCTTGAGTGCCTCCTTTGCTTTTTTCCCAGTCTACTGAACACTGAGTAAGGTGCTTGGCTGGCCCTTCCCTGAGTACCGGGGTAAGTCAGCTGCACATCACTCTTTAGCTCCTAACTCTTTCTGATTGTCCTTCAACAAGAAGAGGGAAAAAAGGCTAATAATAAGTAAACAGTTCATATTTATTCTTTCTCAGTCTCAGTTCCTGCTTACAGGGACCTCTAACATATCAATTTTTGGTGATTTTTGAGGGCTCAAGGGCCAGTGGTTAGTGGAAAACAGTATATTCCAGGAACATTTTCTCTCTATGGACCCCCACCTAGGAAAATGAAGAAAAAAGCAAATTTGAAACATAACCCCTCTGTTGGGCCTACATGCAGGGTCGTTCTCCAGGTAGGACCTGTACCTGGCTTGTACTGTCATTCTTCCCTGTTTTTTTTGAGTCTGGCACGTTATCTTACATCGTTCCCAGAGAAATAACACTTTACTGTGTTATCTACAATGGCAGCACTGAATTCTGGTTAAAGTAGGGCATCTTGGGATCTAATTTTATACTTCTCAATACCCAGATGAGCACTGTAGATTATGTTCTGCATATCTAAATCCGTATGGTATTCCATTATGACACAACATCTCTGTTCAAAATTCCATTATAGTCTCATTTTCTGCAATGATTTAATTTGACTAGTCCCTTTAAAATGTATCTTTTGAGATAATTTTCATTTTCCTGTTGGCCCTTCACACAGAAGAAATCCATCACATTACTTTAAGGTCATTTCATATCATATTGTATCATATTTCCTCCTGTCAAATTCATTTAGAAACAATTTGCATTTGACTCCTATTTATTTTAAAACACTCTTCCTGCAGTTTCTTTGCTGCTGGTAGGTATTTTGAAAGCAGAAACTCCATTAAAAATACTTTTGCAATATCATCTTAATTTCCTGAAATCCTCAAATTCCAGTCTAGTTTCTGAAGTGAGGGATCCATTGACTAAAATGTACAAAGCACTCATGCAGCTCAACCTGCAAGTTGTTGCCTATACAAAATAACCACCAGTGCAGACTGCTAGTGCAGTGAATATTACCTTGGGTCTTGCTAGTCTTTGACAAGATATAATGAAATTTTGATGCATGAAAATGCTAATCGTGTATATTTTCCTATGTATGTGAAACAAGTCCCCATCAAGTGGAAGGCAGTATACCATGAATTCTTGTCATACAAGGCTGACTGTGCCAGCCTCCTGTTGGTTTGCACTGATGGTAGAATCAGGAGACATAAGAGCCTAGAAAGAATTTTATGTTTTGGTGGAACAATGTAATTAGCTGTATCTAAATGAGAATTACGAAAAATGTAGGGTTTGAGAAACCTTGCTGTGGAATAGAATGACACACTAACTTAATTTACTTTTGATTAAAGATCAATATAGAAAAGAAACAAATGCCAACAGTGAATAATAACAATAATAAAAGCTGGAGAGTAACAGGAGAGCCGGCTGCAAGCTGGCACTTCCCATTAAGACATACATCGTGTCAAAGCAAAGCTGCTAGGCTGGCACAAAATGCAGTCTAAGAGATTGATGCATTGCAAGGATGAGGAATACTGTCGTGTAAATACCCCTTCAGTAGAACTTCTTAAACACTAAAAGCAGCAAGGAAAATGTCAGATGAAAATGCTCTCTCACAGTCATACAGCACAGAATGGAACAAGTCTGAAGCCAAACATAAATGTTGTGACAGAAAAAACCACACATGAAAACATATCTGTATCTCTTGGAAAGTATCTGATGTAAAAAGAGATAAAAGATATGAGAGGACACGAAATGAGTGAGGGCTTTGAGTTAGGTACAGCAAAAAGCAAGATATCAGACATCAAAATCTTGAAAAAAAAAGTGTTCTCTAGAAATGTAGTATTTTAAAAATAAAACATAGATAAAGCTCTCTTCTGTTTTTGTGCCACATGTTTGGCTCTCGGAGAGAAATACAACTGTGATGTGTAGTCTAAGTCAAAGCCAATATATGTCAGTTCTTTGTCTAGCTTTTCCCTTTTATTTAAACTTGGAGCCCTTGGAATGGGACTACTCTGAATCACCCAGATAACCTAGAAGCCCTGATAAAAGGCACTAGAGGAAGAACATTTTATGCTTTCAGCAGTTAAGGATTTTTATGTAGAAGAGAAAATAAAAAGAGGCCATCTATTTCATTCCTCATTTACTTCTGTGGATATTCCAGAAAGTACTGTCTGAAAAGGTTTTGTTATTTTATGTGGAGAAAGGGTGGAAAATGAAGTTAGGAAAATGTAAGTATTGCAAAAATTTGCAAACTTTCCACTGATAACAATGGAATGTACCTTATTTATAAGATGTTTATTTTACATTTGAATTGTTGGGAGAATACAGCATATTCTCTTTAATTACTACTGTGTCTTAGGGGAGCTGCAGTTCACTTGGTTTATGACAAAACTCCTTCTCTGGTTTGGACTTTGTGACTGGATTGCGTCTAAGTCATCCCTGAGTGACCTGGATTTCTTTACATGGGTAAAAATTGGATGAAATAATTTGGGTAGGCTATGAAAAACTAAGAAATCATAACTTCCTTAAAACATAGCTTATCTTTTAGAAGACACAGTGAGGACCTTAGTGCCTACTGTGGAATACCAAACAAAATGGCTTGAATCAAAACTTCATTCGAAAGTAAAATATTATTTATTATGCTACAGCTCAAACAAGATGTTTAGACATTTCCAAACCCCCTCTTTATTTTTCAATTAATTTAATAAAATTAATTAAAAATTAAAAAAAATACTATCTTATTTTTCAGGCTAATTCGATGTGTTAAGAAGCTTTAAAAATATTATGATATTAAATTTATAATATCATAATTTCTAATGGGATAAAAATCCCAGTTTTTACCAGCTGCTAATGGCCTCTGGAAAGATTCAGGCTGATGAGGTTTGTGATGCCAAACAGCTGTAGATGAAAATATGAGAAACAGTTGACAATAATTAAATAATACAAACGTAAAACCACAAATCTGAGACAAGCACATAATTGTCATGGTATTATTTCATATGATTTTTATGTGATATTAAATACCATTAAATGGTAATACTCTTAGCAAAGCCAAAATAGGAACATACTGATCTGCATATTTATATTTCAGACAGTAAAGGAATAAAATAACACAGTATTAAGTTGGCATGAACAAACTTCTGAAGATGTTCCCTTTTTAAATGTGAAACTGATTAGCTGAAAAGAAGTTAATTTATTGAGCTCACCTAGAAATTTAAGGGGAACAATTCACAGAACTGACACAATTGTAACCCCTTTTTGTGTGTCTGAATTATCTCAGAGCAAGATGTGGAATTTTGAAGTGTACCTGTAATTAAACATATTTGCTGAACAACTATAAATCTGCAGTTTATTTGCAAAAGCTTTATATACAATTCAATATTCAAAATTCAAGCTGCTTGATTAGGTCAGTAGGCGCAGGTTTCTATCTCAGAAGCTTGATTCTTCATATCAAAATTTTGATATGAATAATTCAGACTTTGATTTTTGCAAATAGTCTTCACTAATATGCTCAAAATTCATCAAATATTATTGTTAGTACCTCTATTCAGCAGAACAGTTACAGAAAGAAAACAATACCCAGTTGAAATTACTAAAGTGTCTACGTACCTTTCCAGTGAAAGGAAACCTGGTTGATAAACAGAATCTAACATCATAAAAGAATAAACTATTTACTTACTCAGCCTTTGAAGGAAGAATGATATTAACATCCTTGCAATATATGTAAATACTTTAAATGCATATGAGTAACATATGTTGCTACTCTTACATATTTTTTTCTAACAAAAGTCATTGTTTATGTAAATTTAAAATATAAAAGTAAAGTATATTGACTTGTGGAGCTTGACATATTTGATTTATCTGCATTATTTTGATCCCTAATTTGGAAGATACATTTTTTGCATTTTTCAGCTGCTAAGCTGCGGTAAACTGCTTACCCAAACTTTTTTCCCAGTGCCTCAGAAAATACTAAAACAACAATTAAACCATTACTTCAACGGGAATTGCAGTGTATGCAGGTAACAAATATAAGGAGCATATTTTCTTATATCTTCATTGTCTGAGTTGCTTTCCTTTTACTGGCAGGCTTATAGAGCTATAAAAGCCATGAAAACTCAATGCTAACTTAAAAGTGCAACCTCTGTTACTTTAATATTTTTATACTGAGTATCAAGGCATTGTTTACATTAGATAGTGAAATGGAGATGGGGCAGAAAACACACCTCTGAAAGACTTTCTACACAAAAGGATGAACACGTAGTTATTTGCACAAAGCATTAGAAAATACCGTGATATTTTATTATTAAAAATGCTGCTGAAAAGTTTATACATATGTGTCCAGCCATATATATCTTCTATCATTACTTAAGGCAAAAAAACAAAAAATTGCAAAACAATAACAGAAGAAACCATTGAACCCTGTGTGCCTCTTAAGGACAAGAATATAAGCCTGGGAAAGTACTTTTGTTTTTCTTTTACAGTTTCAAAGTATATTTTGATATCATTATTGTAGAATTCTATGAAGACCCTATAAATCTGTTCCCTCTATAAATCATACATCAGTCCAGATGTATCAAGTTATTAAATCAACTTGATTGTAATTACTTTTAAAAGCTAAAATCATTCACTTACAGGAACTTTTTTTACCCAAATGTCACAAGCCTGACACAGTACTGTACATATTGCTAGCAGAAGACAATTGGAAGTACTAAACGAATACTGTAATTCACATTACAAACATACCCAACTGATTATGATGCCAAGCACCATTACCTTTTTTTTTTACTTTTTTTTTTTTTTCCTTTTTTTTTTTTAAACCTTTTTTTAAGAGTTATAAACTGCTGCATCTCAGCTGAGGCATTACATAGCTGGTGGAAATGGCCTGGTATAGAGTCAGCATTAATATATTATGTGATGGATCAGTGAAAAAAACAAAACAATTTTCCATTTTCTACTAGTTGTACTTTGGGGTTGCTGCTTCATCACATTCCAACCTGAGCTCCCAGGTCAGATTTATAGCACATTTACTGCAGATAAAGGATTATATCAGCCACATGTTGCATTTTTATCATGTCATTAACTTTTTATTTCTTTCCTTCAGAATTTGCTTTACTGCCTGCTACAACAAAGAGTTGTGCAGATGAATAGACCTCAGTGAATCACCTTGTCTTTGATTTTATTTGTAGGGGTGACTATTTCAAGGTATTTTATTAGAAAACAAAAAGTGTAGAAAACAAGAAGAGGTACAAGGCATCTTGTGTTAATTTTTATGGGACATATGATATCGATGCAGTTTAGTTGTGAATTAATAATAAAAAATAGATCTGGGATAGTCATGTTCAAGTGCAGACCAATTTGTTCAAAGATCTTTGGTTACTATCTCTCAATGATGGAGTAACTTTCAAAGACAAAATATAAAGCAATCTTCATCTGCAAAAACTATTTTCTAGCTTTTCACATTCAAATCAGTTGTTTGAACCAAACTGCTAATTTAGTTTGATAGCTCTGCTTGGCTCCTGTTTTTCTAGTGAAGGAAAGGCAGAAGAGAATAATCAGCTAATAATTTTGCCTTTCCTGAGAGTGATGCTCTCTGGGATTTTCAGTTTTGTTCAAATGCAGAACAGCTGAGGATTTCTCTGCTTCTCTCTCCATAATGCTCACTGACTATGGGACTGCTGTGCAATGAATCAACAAATAAGAATTTTCTGACAGGTACACTCTCAAGCGCAAAACAAGATACTGGGCTGAGACGTTCTTTACACACTCATCACTCTGAACAGTTTGAAAAACAGCCAGCCAACCAAGCCTGGCATTTCCCAACTTTCAAACTGTAGTTTTATTTTGATTAGCAATGCTAAGGAGGTGCTTTCTCAGCTGAGATTCCACTGTAACTGCTGGTGAATATAGAGCTAGTTTTCCTTGAAGAAGGCTGACCAAAACACAGGCTTTCGTTGCTTTTGTCAGGGCACAAAACTCTTCCTAATGTATCACAATAACCAAGAACTACAAACTGGACTCCAAATATATATTATTGGATGTTTCTTGGTTTAGCTCAACAAGCTTAAAATAGTAATTCTTTTCTTTTGTATTTTTTCTCTTTGTTTTCCAATCCATTGCTGTGTTGGAATTTAACAAAGGCTAACATAAAATTAAATTATAGAAAAAATGTTTCAGAAAAGAACAACAATCTCCTATGAATACTTTAACATGCACTAGTGTAACCTGTAAGAGAAAATACGCAGGTCACACAGACAACTGTAGCCTCTGCATGACACCATGGCCTCATATAAATGAAACATGTTAGAAAAAACTCATGGTTTTTGTTAACCACTAGTAATTAAGAAGAAATTCCTCCTTTGGTCTTGGAGGAAACAGAGGTCATATGACTAATGTATATACACATAGGTCACAATCGAATGCACAATCTTTCTAAAAGCTCTTTTCAAACTGAAAACATCAATAAAAGCTGCTTCTTTTTTTTGTTTGTTTTTAAACTCACAGCTATGTACATTTTTACAAAGTTTCTTTAAATATAGTTCAGGCTGGCAAGTCATCTCTTTGCACAGAACTATACGTATTTTACTGCATAGTCAGTCCTCCTCTTTTTTTTTTTTTCATTTTTGTTTTTAATAATAAAATTCTATTTTCCCCATCTGAATTACAGCTTCATATGCTGGGTAAAAGCCCATGGTGATGTCTTTGTTTTATCAACGGCCATTCATGGTATGGCACATAAAGAATCTTTTTTATAATTTTATTTATTAAAAAAAACCAAAACAAAACACCTGTACAGTCACTGGCTCTGTATTCCAGAAGACTCTGCTTTGCTTGTTACACTTAAAACACCATTTTAAATTACTTCTTCTGGCCTCAACTTTCAATCAAAGTGGCTGAGATCTTAAAGCAGTATCGTAACAGCAATGTACACTTTTCACATTTCACAGGGTTTGTAGTTGATCTTTAACATCAGTGAGTTTCTGTGGGAAGGATCAGTAAGAAAATAATGACTATCCTTCTCTTTTACTTATTTTTACTTTAGATTTTGACAAGGTGTTCAATGGATGGTATATAATTTTTTCCTCTTCTTTTTTTTTCTTTTTTTCTTTCTTTTTTTCTTTCTTCCAAGTGCCTTGTGAGGGTAGATGGGGAAGGGCTGAGCTATACCCTAGTGGTTGAATGTCCATGGGGCAAATTTGTACTGTTTTGTCCTCCACTGAAGGTGTTGAAAGTATGCAAAGGCTGCATTCCTGTTAATGTATTTGGAATCATGGTTATGGTGTTGGGTGTCATTAGCGGGATATCATCTGGGGACCTTCTCAAAGTGAGCGTGTAGTCAGGTGGACAGGTGAGTCTCAGTGTGTCATGGGCCTGCAGTGATTCGCACTCGTGGTCATGTTCTAGCTGCTTCATCTGCAAGGACATGATCTCTTCATTTTGTATGTGTGCTATGTCATTGGTGGTGTTCCTCTGGGGGCTGGGGCGCCTGTGAGTCTCATGACGCCGCTTGTCCTTCTTGTAATATAATGCAGCAAAAGCTAAAATATTGAGGAACAGCAAGGAGGCCCCCACAGCGATGGTGACGCTCAGCTCCGTGGAGTAATCTCTCTTGTTTTCTATCAGAACTGTCGTATCCTCTGGAGCTGTTTTATGGGTGTCTTTTGAATGTTTGGGATTGTTGGCAGGTGTCATTGCTGGGCGCTTGGTGGCTGGCCATAATTTACCAGGAGAACGGCGGGTCACATATGGAAATGAGGTCATGTCAGGAGGCGGGACTTTAGTTGTTGTGGAAACATACTGAAATATTTCATTCAGGTTGTGAAGGTGTGGCACGAGCTCCAACCAGAAAGCAACTTTTGTTGCTCGATAGTGATCACGAACTCGGGGTTTCAGGCCAATATGTAAATAAAGTTGGTCTTTAGGATTGTATTTGGACCAGGCCACTTCTTCAAAGCGGTTGGGTTTTGTATGGATGAACTTTGTGTCCTGTGGAACAGGCTGGTTTGGATCACTAAAAAAAAATGAAAACAGACAATATTATAGTCATTAACCTTCTCACAAAAAACCAAAAAAACCCCAAAAGCAAAAAACCACCAAACCCTCTCAATCCTACAGTTGTTTATCCAATACTTATAGTAAACTAAGAGCAGAAGCTAAAAAACTCTCCCTAACTGAAGAATAGCTGTTAATAAAGAATCAAAAGGAAAGTACTTAGTGTACAGAGCATCTCAGATACAACAATTCTTTTTCCATGAAAATTCAGATATCATAGTGTTTCAGCTCCCAAAAGGTCATCTGAAGTTCTGTGATTCAGTATCATTCTCCAAGGAATGTTTCTCAGAGACATATCATCTTAGAGAGGTACCGACTACCTCTTCCCATAGTAAATGTGTAGGTTCAACTCTTCTCCAGGTTTGACACTAAGTTTCTCATTTAAGGTACCACTACTTCCACTGTTGTAAGTTGTAAATATGGGCACCTAATACCTATGGCAGTATTGGAATCCCTTGTGAACACACAAAATTATACTCGCTGTATATATTACAAGAAAAAAACACTCCTTCAAAACCTGAAGTAGCACGGCTAATGCATGTACCGGGGCACCATTTCTCCTTGTGTTCCTTTACTGAGCTATTAGTCCTCCTGCATTTAAATATCTGCTTGGGGAAAAAAAAACTTTGAACTACCTTTTTGCCATGAATCTTTCCATCATTTCCACTAGCAGATGACTATTTGAACATTCCATGTGATCATTGCTATGAAGTACTGTGTTTGGTGGGCAAAGGACAATGAGCCTTAACTGCGATGAGAAATATTTTAGTTGAGATCAGCAACTTTTATAGTACTTAAGTAGTAGTAGAGATAAGATTAGTACAGAAGTTGGAGATAATTTTAAAATTAGTAATCCAAATTTTTTTTCTTACAGGTTCATATCAAAGACAAACCAATGCCACAAAGAGCATTTAGATATAGTTAATGTATGCATATTCCTATAATTTTAATAAAATTTAAATAAATAGCATGAAAAAATACAGAAAGTTAAAATTACTAATACTAAGTTTAATAGTATGTTACACATGAGTTAGAATTATCTTTTCTAGTAATGAGTATTTTCTCAGACTTTATGATTTATTATAGTAAGAGTACATTATTTATTTCCTGTGCATTACTCAGAACTTTCCAATCTCCTCTTTATTTATTCATATGCATTGGTTTATTTCCTTTGAAAACAATTCTAATATTTTCCTTTTCTTCCAATATACAGTTATGTATATTCTGGGAATACCAAACCCCATCATTACATATTTTAAAGCATCTTTTTTGTTTTTCCATTTTCAGAAGCCTGTGAACCTAATAGCCTACTTTAGCATCCCTTTGCTGCACACAAAGAGCTATTTCTTAGTTCTTAAACAAGACAGGTAATTTGACTTTAATTATCTTAAGATTCCTGTATTTTATTTTACCTGAAAGAATGTATCTTACTTTTTTTGAAAGAAAAGAAGAATTACTTTTCTATGTAATTTTGGTATTTTGGATTACTTATGCTTGTGGTTTTAGTGTTTGGGGGTTTTTGTGGTGGTTTAGTGTGCTGAATTTTTCTAAAATATTGAAATACATATAATCCTTCACATTTCAATATGATATAAAAAATTTCTGTTATAATTTATTTTCTTTTTTCTTTTCTTTTTTTTTTCTTTCTCTTTCTCTTTCTCTTTCTCTTCCTCTTTCTCTTTCTCTTTCTCTTTTTCTCTTTCTCTTTCTCTTTCTCTTTCTCTTTCTCTCTCTCTTTCTCTTTCTCTCTCTCTTTCTCTCTTTCTTTCCCTCTCTCTTTTTCTCTTTCTTTCTTCCTTTCAAAAGTTAGCCAAATTGTGCTAGTTCAGAAAAAAAGCCATAATTAATTGGTAATTGTTCATTCCACTCCAAACTAGAAGAGTAATATTCCCTTCCAAGCAGTACAGAAACAGATGAATGCTGCTACTTTGAGGGACTCTAACATGCACTGAAGAAGGAAATAAAGTTATTTCTTTTGTCTTTAAAGAACAGACTGAAAGATTTGGAAAATCGAAATGCAAAGATATTGGCCCAATTCAATATATCTACTTTGACAGAACGTTGGGGTTCAATACATAAATTCTAAAGCAAATTAAAAATCAACAAGGTTATCAAAATGCAAAATACTTTTCTTCTCAGAAATTCAAAATGCTGCAAGAGTTCCATGTCATTCCCCCTTGTTATTCTGATTCACATCACAAAAGACTCTGGTAATAGTCCTATAGAGAACTGATTCCTTAAGTCAGCTCCTTTAAATGAGTTGCAATTGATACACAGTACAGGAGATGAAGAAGCTGAACATTCATTTGGAAAAGCGGTCAAGCTGGACATGCACTTTAAAAATTTTTAGTGGTCGTATAAAAATTACAGCAAGTGATTATTTCAGCAAATAATATTTTTTAAATTAGGATCTCACTGTGGTCCCTTCCAACCTTACCCATTTTGTATCCTGTGATTCCCTTCCCCTCCAAAAAGCCTACAAAACAAGCAAATATCGCCTCCCTTTCCCTCTCTTCCATCCTCTACTTCCATCTGTCATTTTTAACTATTTTTATTGGGAACAGCCAATTATGCTGCCGCCTCCTCCAAACACAAGAGAAAAAATAACATTACATGAGTCTGGGCTTGTATTTGAATATTTGTTTACATGGCTCTGTGTGGGCATGAAGCTGTCCATTGAAACAAGGAACAGAAAAAAATCAGCCATCCCTACAGACAAGTAATTTCTTTGCTGAGGGTATCAGAGATCTGCCATTGACATCAACTCTAGAGTTGATCACTTTAAAAATGAACAAAATGTTCTGAATATTCTCTCTGAATTTGGAAGACAGGTATCTAAATGATTTTTTTTTTTTTACAAGAAAGGGGAATAACTAAGTCCAGTTCTAAATAAAGTATCTAATAATGGCCTTGAATCTTAGTTTTATTGACTAATGATCATTTGCCAAAAATATTCAGTAGATATAAACAAGAGAATTTTTACTTTCCTTGGCCATCCTGCTATGTACACTGACGAAAATTCATAAGGTTACAACTTATGACTTGTTAAATATTTTTTGCTCAGGTAGTTGGGCAGCTTATCCTGCTATGAACCAACTATTTTCCAGTTTTATTGGTAGGTATAAAACATAGATGTACAGACAAGCATTTCTCCTATCAAATCATCTGTTCAACAAAATTCTTGATCTGTAACTTTAATTTCAATTTTTCTCTTGCCTTTTTAAGACTCTCACAACCCCTTTGTGTTTCTAGATGTTCTTGAGGCTCTAGAGCATAATTTCGTAACAAAGGCTGCTAAGAAACCTTCCTTTAAAAACCTACTGCAATCATGATGATAACAGTATAACCTGAACAATATATTTCCAGTTCTGTACTTCTTACAGTGTTGGCTCTCATAGGGACAAGATTTCTTGTTTCCCAATTTGTCAGTTGGGACGGAGGCTTTTTCTTTTTCATCCTACTTCTATAACAAGATTGATGATTATTGTTATTTATTTCGCTCTCTCATTACTTATTTTTTATCACCTTTAGAATTCAAACAGCTTCTCCATCAAAAAATGTCCCCATCAAGAAATGCCTGAACTTTTTTTCCATATGACAGAAGACCGTATCTTCTCTAAGGTATGTTTTTGTTAATGTGCACAATAATTGCATTTCACCTGTCACTTTTTTCCTCCCACTTTCCGTCTGCCCTAATTTTGCACAACTTAACATATTATTGTATATTGTCATTCAATTCACACCTCATGAGCTAGAGATGTAAAATCAAAGCATCAATTTTTTCTCAGGTGATATAAATATGCCTGCAATGGGTGTTGACTGAAGAGCAACACACACTCCTGTTCACAAGGTAGATTAGTAGCTGACCTGAAGGGCAAATGAAGGAACTGGGTATTTCCTATCTGATGATATTTTTCATGGGAAGAATGATGAATTAAGAAGTGTTCTCATATCCCAAATTCCATATAAAATGGTGAAATATCATCTGTGTTTTAACGACTTCTGCCACAGCATTGAGTATCACTCAGGACAGTGGAACTGTTACATTAAGGTACTTGAAGTGTTTTAATTTTTGTGTCCTTCTCTGACTTCACTGGAGAGCAAAATGTCTTCACAGTGACATAATCTTTTTTTTCCAAGACCCTGAAAGGCCCCTAGATACTTTATTTTCTTTCCGTGGTACTCTTTTCTCTGTATGATAAAAAAAGTGGAAGAGAGAGAAAAACTGGCTTTTCCTCATTCTTCTGTTGATTCTTTTCATGCTGTCACAGTACTAATAATGTCGCAGTCATTCCTGCTTGAAGGACTGGTACACAGGATTATTTTCCCTTACCCCCTTTCCTCAATTATCACCAGGTTCCACTGCTGCCATGCTCTCAGTCAGCTACGGACTAACAGCTAAGGACTCCTCATAAGAACCAAGGAACACAAACCATAACTTCACTGTTTTGTTTGACTAACACAGATTTGCCATTGGAGACAGTTATTTCTTCAGACAAAAACATCAAAAAGAAATGCAACAGCCTCAAAGAAGAGTTCGCTGAGAATTGATTTGAAACTACACTTTAATAATTGCAAGTTTAATCAAATCTTCTATTAGGGAACTGTCGTTGTGAGTCGCTGTTGAGAAATGAGGACTTACTCTCTGCATAGCATAGAAAAAAAGGTCTTTATTATTTGTTTCCAGCTTATATAGATTCTTGAAAGGTCACCCAGATTGGCTAGTTCAAAACCTCCCCCTGGGCCTAATTGGCCAGGCCTGAACTGTCCAAACCCAAGGAACTGTTTTAATAACATCCAAACTTTATCTTTGTTTATAGAACACAGAAGGAAGAGAAGAAAAATTCTCACGGGAAAGGTCTATGCCAGCCACAGGGAACCAAACTGAATATAAACCACAGACATTCTTAATAACTCAGTTAGGTTTGTGCTTCAGTATGAATGGTAGCAAAATAATTCTAGAGTATTTATCTGAAATACAAAGAAAACAAGGATATATCCTCTAGACCTGTATCTTTCCCAATACCAACACAGGTAGAGCTGGATGAATCGGAGCAAAACTATAGTACCGCAATTCCTCAAAAACAGGGCAAGTTTTAGAAACCTAATAGATGCCTCTAATAAGAGAATGGCTTCGTATCTACCGTGTGAAACTTCAAATCCTTCTTCACAGGAGCATAGCTGGCAGAGTATCTGTGAAGGACTGGCACACAACCCCTCATGTTGTTCACTCTTCCCCTGCTGATGTGTTTGCAAAGGCGGTAACATGGCCCTAACAAACAGAACACTTGGCATATAAAATTACCATTACAGTTAGGATAGCACTACTGAAGTAGTAGTGGCAGCAGACTGAAGCTCCAAGTGCACCTCTTAATGAAGCTCCCACATGTAATTCTGTGCATAGTAGAACTAAAAACTGTTTTTTCATGTCATTTTTGTATCCCAAATGTAGTATCTCAAACTCACTCTGTAATAAATGGTTTTCCTATTTCTAAGGCATGTTGGAAACATAGTTTTGAAAAGGCCAAATGAAAAACTCTTAATAATAATCATCATTGTAATAAAAAAAAAGAGACATAGCTAGGTAGAGAATGGAGGATTCGCAAAATGCAGCTTCCAGACATTCATTTCAAGCCCAAAGTATTTGCCATTAAACACTTTAATTCTCACCTCCTATTTGCTAGCTTCAGTAATTGACTTCTGAGTTAAACACAATACAAGCACTGTGCCTTGTATTGTCTCTTTCCCCTACTGATTTTACAAGATTGACCTGCTATCCAAACCCAGCCTTGGCAGTAGGCCCATTAAACAGCGTGTCTTTTTTAGCAACGGATGACCTGTCATTAGAAGCCTAGCACAGTCCATCTGAATGATGCACCATCTGAGCCATAATTATACACTAAGTATCTGGATGTGGGAGAGTCATAGAGATTTGAAAAGTCTCAAAGACATTAAAAATAAATAAATATATCTGCAGTTTCAATGTTCAAAGCTTACCTACAGGGAAAGGCGAAGTAATAAAATCTTTTAGTTAAAAGATTTTTCATGTGTTGCTTTGGGTACAAACACAAAGCAAGACAAGTTCTATCATAATAAGGATGGGAAATGATCAATAAAAAATGGGGGGTGGGGGGGGAAATCAAAGCAGAGCCCCCAGCAAGGCAATCTTGAACTGTATCACTCATCTTGAGAGTTGAAGGGCCTGAGCGTGTACAGGGATTCCAGACTCCAAGTAAGTGAGTAGAGTGGAGAACAGTTACCCCAGAGATCCTCTGTTGCTCTAGGCTTGAGGTGCTACAACCTTTGCGTTTCTGTTTGAGGAACCAGAGGTGCAGAACAAATGTAATCTTAAAATATAATTTACCTCCAAGTATTCTCTTGTACTACTCAGAACAATTAATCACTGTTCACACAAACAAAGAAAAGACCCCATCAAGGTAATATGCACTGTGTTGCTCTTTTCCTTTCCTTTGAAAACTGAAATTGTACAGCTAGAGGTAATTTCTAATGACACATCTTTCACACTGCCTGTAAGGAAGTGAGTCTGTAACAGAATATGTACCCCATTCCTGTCTCACCAGCAATGGGAAAGTTTCAGAAATGACTAATGGCTCTCCCAAAGCACCTGTTTTGCCTTTAGGTGTAGTATGACAACAGCTTTATAACCAGAGATCTGGGTATAGTCTGCTGAAAAAAGCTTCCGAGTAGCAACAGCTGGAAAATGCTTGAAATTATGAGTAATGGTGGCAGCTGGGACTGTGAGAAGCTCCTGTCAGCCTCAAAAACTGCTTAAATACAACTTCTTAATTAACAGGGAATAGTCATAAATTAATTGTAAACAATAGTGAGAACATGGAGATCTGTCATCTCCATAATAATTCCAACAAGGTATATTTGCAAGGATCTGAAGTCCTCGATGTATATGTGGCATTTGATCTACCAAAATAAAGACACACTGATAGTATCATCATCTCTGAGCATGCGGTATAGCCAGCATGCAGCATTGTCTGTCCACAATCCAAGATTTCATCACGAAGTTCGTCCATCCCAGTACTGTTGACTTCTTGTTGTCAAATACATCTAAATATTACACAGTTCATTCACTTATGTTGCTGAACTCCGGGGTTTCTGCATGCAAAAGTACCTGTTTGTCTAATATGCAGTGCAACAAAACTTTTTTTTTTTTTCCTTTGTAAATTGACTGGAAGCGTTTGATTGGTTTTAACTCAATTTATGCTTGAAGTTCTTGTTAAGACTGCAAAATCTCTCTCCCTTGAACATTATTTAGATTCATGGAAGGCTATGAGGGCTGCTAAAGCCTCTGAGCGTTTCACAATAGGTATCTGAGTTTTTCTTATATAGCTGCACACCGTTCACTGCAGTGCAGTAAAGCTGCAGTTTCCAGAGCCCAATCCTACCATTAAACATTCAGTGGAAAGATTTACAGCCCCTTTGTGCTACAAGTATCTTTGTTTTAATTCAGTACTGAAGACTCAAGGTTAACAAAAAAGCCCTTGCTGCTGAAGTAAAACACTGCAATACTCTTTAAAGGAATGCTATAGAAAGAAAACAGAATTTATTAATATTGTTCACAGATTAAGCTGCTTTGAGGTTTCTTTCCTTGTTTACAACTCTATTTCAGCAAAATACTGATGTCTTTATTTTGTTTAATAAGCAGAATTAATTTAAATTTTTAACCCTCTCAGAGCAAAATTTATATCTGAGTCTCTTCTTCATTCCAGTCAAGTACTTATTATTGCCATTATAGCCCTCAGAGGGAAAAAATTTTCCAGTGTCTGCCTTTCTATTCTAATTCCTCCCTGAGTCCTCATCCCTGTGAAGGTCGCTGAAAAACAGGAACTTCCTTTCTTTTGTAGCAGATAAGTGCTATCTCCCTGACAGTTCCTTCTTCAAATAGCAGACATGTTGCCTCTGATTTTTCAGTATCTTAGTGAACCACCTTTTCTCTGAGACATGCTTTTTGTCTTAGTAATTGTCCTATTTTTTGAACCAAAAAATACAGTGTGTTATTATTCTCACTGAGCTACTGAAAGAAAATAGTTTGAAGGAACACACTAATTAAAAATCTATTAAATATGAATAAGCCTCATTTACCTTCTATCTTAACACAAATATTTCTATACTACTATTTCAAAATCCAAATTTGAGGCCACTGGAATGGGATACTGACTATTTTAGAAGTATGCTATCAACAAAATGAATGCTGGGGGTCACACTTACCCAGTTTTGGCAAAGTTAGTCCAGTATGTCATGACCACTGCACTCAGCATGACATCATTCTTGGAAAAATTGCAGTTGAACAGTTCCGTGGGACCAATCATAGGAATTCCAAACACATAAGGGACTTCATCACCATGAGCTGAATCAGCCCAGCTGGGTTTCATTTCACTTTGGCAATGGTGATAAAATGCATAGAAATATGTTGGAGATCCATACTGGGCATGCAGGTCAGCCGTGGCAACAGCTGGAGCAACCCACTGGTGGTCTGTAAAAAGAGCAACCAGGGTCTTCCGTCTTGTTTCAGGGTTTTCTTTGTCTGCCCAGTCGGTGTACATGAATTTAATGGTCTCTCTCAGTGTGTCCTTCCCTTCTGGATAACCATATAGATTGTCCACAAAATTGGAGACAGAAAAGTCAAAATCATTGGGAGAAACACCATCTTCATTGTCTACAATGCCATCCACAAATTTTAAACCTTCCCCTTGATTCACACCCAGCATTATATCATAGTTAAGGAATTCCCCTTGCTCCATTAGAATCTGAGGGTCATCTGGAATCACATCTCCATCTATCACAGGCCCAAAGGCAATGTGGTACGTGGCTGGAGTGATAGTCTGTTGAATGAGTTCTTTGTAATTCTTATTCCGCAGACATTCAACCAAATCAGTGGTATCCAGCATGTCGCAGCCCACTTTATCTGCCAATATCCGAGTGTACTTGGCAGGCTGATAGTTCACTGCCCAGCTGGACAGGGCTGTTCCACTCTGTATGATTGCCTTTTGGAACAAACCTGCAGGTGCAAATTGTTTAAATACAGATCCAATTAGATATTTAAAAAAATATATATATATAAAATGTAAAGTATTTCTTATTAAGGAAAAAAAGCTTTGATTATAGAATCCCTAAAGAATGCATACAATGAAATTTCAAATCAATTTCCATAGATCCTACTCACTGTTCCCTTTTTATGCCATGCAGAATAGGCTACTAATTAAAATCTCTCATGTTCTTGATGCTCACACACATAAAGCATGAAGGTTTCAGGTTACTGTTTCAAGAACAAAACTCATTCTTGTACTGCAGTTTTCTTGTGTCTTTGATGGAAACCCTCTGGCTTTACCACATTTGTAGTCTTGTGAAAATTTTTTTGAAGGACTGGCAGCTAAAAGCAATCATATCCTCTTTGCCATGTAAATGACACTCATAAATGCGCCTTTCAGTAGTCTAAAGGTCAAATGAAAATTACATGTTCTCATTTCTTTCACAAAAGCCATGCATCACACTAACTTGAAAAAATCTGCTCTATTAAAAGTAACTTCATGCATTTGAATTTTCTATTCTGCCATTTTTTGTTTAACATTTATTTTTTAAAATTATTATTGTGTGTATATGTTAGGACTGTCTATATGTTGAATTGTGTGTGTGTGTGTGTGTGTGTGTGTAACCCTGTCTACACGTTGAATTAAAATATATTTAAATTTTTTTGAAAGAGAGTAAGATGAGATTTAATGGTTCTTTCTGGTTGTTTTATGTACACTAATATAAAGAGAAATGAAAACCCAGTCTGAAGAGCTTCTTTGTTTAAAGCACTGAAAGGCAAGGGGAACTTACAGGTGAATGTGCCCCATCTTGGTTTTTTTGTGATAAGACCACTAAAATGGCGGATTTCATATTTAAACTGAAATACTTGGGTATTTCACATCTGCACATGGTTTCTACTGTCAAGTTCTCAAAATGCCAAAGACAGTAACAGTTACAAAAGCATGTGGTTTTTTTTGGTTTTTTATATACCTTTGAGATGATTACTGAATGTACACACTACAAAATTTCAATGATTTGCTCAGTTAAGTTCTTCATGGTTCCATTTGATTGATTTTGGCATGGCTTGCTCAACAGTTTTTCACTGAAGTCTTATTTGTATCAATAGACTGAATTGTCAAGCATAATCTTATATATTTCAAAATGAGGTGTGTTTATCATTCATCCTGCTATAACTTCTTAGTAGGGCTTAGCTTTCTGTTACAAATTTCTTTCTGTTTTAATGTGATAGAAATGGCATGGATTTAGATATACAATAGATATTTTGGTGTTGTCTTCATTTATCAAGTCTTTGCAGATTGGGTCTTATCTCCAGGAATATTTAGGGTGCACTACTGGTGCTGTACATTCTTGGAGTTTGAGTTTATTTTGGAGGGTGAGGTGTTGTGGGTAGAAATCTCACAGCTCACTTACCAAAATCTTAAGAACACTGTATGGGATCACACAGTACTTGTGGGGAGTTAAATACAGTTTTTAATAAGGCTTAGTTATGTTCCTACTAAGTAAGAAAAGAATCTATATATATATGTTGGAAGTGCAGCCAAGAGGGTACAAAAAATCAAAAAGGTCACTGCTCTGTTCCATTTTAATTAGGGCAAATTCTTTGATAGAAGAGCCAGTGGAATCTGTTGATAAAAGCTAGAAAAAGTATATTGCCCATGGCATTTGTTGGATGAGATTTATGTTGTAATAGCATTTAGTTTTCCTTGTAAATATATTTATGTTGACTAATACAAATCCAGAATTCTAGCTAGTAGGTATTTTACAAAAATTACAGACCTCATGAAATTCTAATTCAGCCTACCTTATTTGGCGCTTTCACTACATTTTAACATGAAAAAAAAAAAAGAAGTACTTTGCCTAGAGGATTGTTACCTTCTGAATAGTGCGAGAGTGTCAGGAGACTGACACAGGAAGCTCCTGCCCCAGATCCAAAAATAGTAACTCTCTTCGGGTCTCCTCCAAAAGATCCAATATTTTCTTCAATCCAACGTAAAGCTTGGATTTGGTCAAGCAATCCATAATTGCCTTTTGCAGCTTGGTCCCCAGTACTTAAAAAACCTATAAGGCAAAACCCCATAATTTTAGTTCACCAGATGCAGAGTTAGCTATAGGGTATCTACATATTCACAACACATCTTCTCATCTTTTCATCTTCTGTGCGTTTATTTTTTTTTCTTCTTTTTAAAGGTCACAGTCCTAGCTAAATGTCTCCAGAGCAAGCAGAGAAACTCATTCTTTGTGCTGTTTAGCTTTAGTTTGTTTTTCCCTACTTCAAAGGTCCCATTTATGATGAATCACTATTTCCTTTTTGAAATATTTCTGTCACAATGCAACAATACAGAAAGAATGTTTTAAACATTTTATACCTGGATGTGAGTAGGGTACAAAACCTTAGGAAATAATTTTTGGGCAAAGATGTGAGATAGCCAATCTATGACTGAGAAAAACATTCCCTAACACATTAATTTAAATACTTCTTACCAAAACTGTCCTGAACTAATAGCTCTTTAAATTACGGTACTTGTGATATGGATAAATGTACTCAGAAACAGAAAAAAAAGAAGGCTGAAGTAAATAGTAAAAGGAACACAAAAAAGCCTAGGAAAAAAAAAAACTACACTTCAATTTCACAGAGGATATTTATTAGGAAGATAGCAAGTGAATCCATGGCAATATAGCCTTTGGTGGGGAGATTTTATCTGAACAAATCAGGTTTTGTCTTTCTTTTTGGAAATTGCAGGGAAACCTGTGCTGCTGGTTTTTTGTTCCTGTACTGTGGTTATCAGATTCTAGAAACAAAGCATGACATGTTTGCTGCTTGTCTTGCAACTGAGAACAAAATGACCATAAGATTAGGACTGAGATTAATTTTGGTTCTTTGAAACCACCTAAGGTGAAACATTGCAGTTATCCCTGCTGCCCATCATTCACAGTTAAGACCTTGTGCTATGTCCAAATTACCACATTGAGCCATGTACTCACAGTCCTCTTTAACTCCCATAGAACTTTTCCTGTTAGACAACGGTGAAGTCAAAAGTCTATTAGAATACCTTACAGCATATGGAAGTTTTCAGATGGACAGAACTGATTTAGGCACCAGTGATAGCTGTCAAAGACAAAACAAGGACATCGCTTGGCAGGTTTTTTCCAGCTAATTATCAGTTCATAAAAATTTGCTAGAAGCGGGACTCAGGACTCAGGAGATCTATGGTCTGGTGCAGTTTGAAATGAAAGAGTCTGTTATCATAAACCACCTGAGCCCGCTGTAACAAGACCTCCATGCTCCTGACTGGGAGTCTTAGGCCCCAAGGGAAAAAAAGACCTTGAAATACATTTCCTGTTCTTTGGCAAAGGGGAACACATCTATTTGCACTGGCTGTAATAATTTTTTTGTTGATAGGAAGAAAGAAAATACACATGGTGGAAGGTATTCACAATATGGAGGAAGCAGAATACGAATCATATCCATATTGCTAAATAACATTTGATTCAGCTTTTTCATTTAAAAAGTCTCTACAAATGGTGAGCATACTCATAAAAATGGCAGTAACCTTTTTTTTTCTCTTCTATACCAATGGAGAAAAAATAAACAAACTATTCCTTCATAATTGTCTCAATGTATTTTTTTAACAGATGTATTTTTCTCTTTTTTCACATGCCTTTATTATTTTTTTAAGCCTGCCTAAGAAAGAATAACCCACTTTCTGACTTTGTTGCTTCAGCTCACTGCAATATTCTGTAATATTCTATAATTAAGGCTTTATTCAATCAGAACTATGACATCCATTGGATAAAGAGAGTGTTGTAACCCTTAAAGCAGGGTGGTAATTAATATTCAGAGCCTAAACCTGTTTTAGGTCTACTAGCAGCATCAAACTAAAGCTGTTTGAACTTCGTTATTTTGAATTCTTACCAAATATACTAAAAGGTGAATGGGATAAAAACTGCAGTCAAGGAACATCTAATGCTCAACAAATGAACATTTTTTTTCTTTGTTTTCACAGTTTTCTGCTGATTCTCACTAATTGAAAGAACAAATTTTCTTAATTTAGAAACTAATCACCATGGCAAAGAGTCAGCCCCACATGACACAAACTGAATTCATAAATCTGTCTTTTCTTGACAAGGATATATATTTTCTTTCATGCTCTGAGTACTAGATCAAAGTATTTCTTCAAAGCTATTCGAAGAAATTCAAGCAAATAGTAACTATTTGTCAAAAAATACACAACATGAAGAGGTTTTTTTGGTTTTTCTATATTACTTTGGTGGACAGAAAAAAATGCTTCTTTAAACTGAAGTTCCTGAAGTAACTGTTTTTATTTTTCTCTGACTCTATGAAGGAAAGCATTCAAGAAAAATTCTTTAGTTTTAAACTAGACAGCAAGAGTCAAGGAGAAAAAGATTACAAGTGGAAATTGCTGGGAGTTTTCCTTTTCCACAACCTTTAAGAATGCATGTACTCAAAAACTACATGCTGTCACTTGCAGAGTTTTGATAATGCAGTGAAGACACAAAACTACACACAAGGCTTCTTTAGATCCCACTTAGACAAAAAGAAATCCCTAGTTCTATCTTCATAGTTGTTTTTCCCATATACTACAGAAATCCTACTGAGATACTAAACAAACCCCAATATGCTAGTGGTGATATTTCCCCTTTACTACTGAAACGTTATGCAGAGACCCATGAGGACAAGTAGAAGGGAAAAATATTTATAAAATCCACCCAGACAGTTTACTTTTGTTCAGCTCCAGCTGTGACAAGTGGTTGGAGGCCATTCCTACACTAGCACGGTTGGCAGACCTTCGAGAGTCAGTCTAAAGAGAACGGGTGGACCGCCTGTCCACTGTACACATTTCATGTGTTTTATTTTACCATGACCAAACTATTGTCTGGTCCATGGGCTGAAAGAATGACTTCTCAAGGACATAGCGCATAAGGGGCAGGACATCTTCCAGCTGAGGATCACCTGGAAGGGCCCAAGCTGTAAGAAACTCTCTGCAATGTGAAAATATGTGCAAGGAGTGGTGGCAGCACTGAGGTTTTCTGTGAAAATACACTCTTGATCTGAATTAAAACACTAGTGTGAACACGCTCAGGATCTAAATTATATTTTCCCCACCACAGAATTTCAATTTAATATACACAGATTTAGGAAGAAATAAAGGCAGTGGAGAAAACTCCCTAAACACCATTATGTTAAAGATCATAAAATATGATCTGAGAACTATGGCTTCACCCTTAGAGATAAATAAAATCACCAAGATAATGGCACTCTTACAGTCATTTTAATTTTTTAAATTTCTATGACCTGTTTTCTCATTCTTTTTAAATTATTAAAAAAAAAATAATTACGCAACAACTTTCCTTTGACATTTTGTACACAGTGATACACAATATTACATTACTGCAGGAAAAGTCCATTCTTTATCTTCATATTTTGGCCCCATGGGCCTAATGCGTATCAAATCAATTTGATAGCTGGCTGAAAGCCTAAATTTCAACTGTGAATGTTCCTCCACTGCTTTGTGCCTTTTCCTCTCTCTCTCCCTCCCTTCTAACCCTCAAGTGAAGGGACTATTTCCCAGTGGAAACAGATGAGGTTGCCTTGATGTGTGAAAGCTGGTATTATATTACTGGCTCAAAATAGTGTCAAAACTCACAAATACATTTTGGTCCTGGTAAACTGCACTGACTTTCAGATTTAAATAAAATCAGAGAGTCAATCAATTGCATTTGACTCTTTTTCTATTTAAGAAGAGAAAATATAGATAATGAAAAATTAAACTCGATTCTATCATGCATGTTACTAGCTACTACAATCAATTTTAAAAATGTATCTTGAAATGAGGCATACTTTTCTTTGTAAGTTAAGTATTTTTACTTCATCTTCTGCCCTTCACAGGTTTTCTTAAAAACAGAATGCTTAATTTCTGTGACATAGCCCTCATACAAAAAATAATGCCAAACTTAGTAAAAGACATATTAAGTAGCCAAGATATCACATCGGCAAAATATCACCAGGAAATCTGTAGAAAATCAACAATCTAGCGCATTTTGATCTATTTAACTCCTCCTTTTTAAGCCTCTGCTGTATTTTCTGAGTTCATGTTTCTTTTGTCTTTGTGCCTTTTCCTGACTGCTGTCCAAGCCTGAATAGCTTGCTGCAGTTTGTTTGTCAGGCAGTCCACAAAGATTGATTTGTACAGCAACTGATCAGAACTGTGACATAAGCAATATAAATAAGATAGCAGAGACTGTGCTTCGAAGTACAATCCTGTCTTTTTTGTTTACATTTGCGAAATATCAGAGTAGGGCCTTTTCAAAGCAAAGAGCAAATGGCAAGCATACAGCAGAGCCTTCATATTTTCTAATAGATTTTGTCTGCACCTATTATATTTACCACTGTAAAAGTGGGCCTGTTCAAATGTGAAGTGAAATTCACTGGGGATTACTGAGAACATAGAGGCTACATTCGGTTCAGGAAGACTCTGAAACATAAGTGATTGGAGAATAGAGACGCATTAGAGGGAATTTTCATATGTTTGTCCTATGCTTGTCCTTCCCTAACCATTCCCAAAAATCCCCAATTGTGTTTGAAGAGAGGATGCTTGGCCAAATGACACCTTGGTTGGGATCAATATAACTATGTATTCCTTTTTCGTTTTACCGTATGTCTATTAACAGTACGATGTAAACGTTGCTGCAAAGCTGGTGGGATGCAAGACAGAGTGATGGTGTCCTTGGCACAGGTTTAGCAGAAAAAAAACCAAACTCCTGTAGCATGACTGGCCTACGCAAAGCTGAGTAAGCATCACTGCTGCACCTGAAACTTCTACCTAGAGACTAAAACAAATGAGAGGACTGTCGACTGGCTATGTATGGGTCTGTGCAGAAATAATGTTACACAGATACTTCTTCACCCTGAAAACAAAACAGTGTCTTTCCTCCAGGTGCAAATTGGTTTGAAATTTGCAGCTGCTATGCCAAAACCAACGTTTTAGTATTCAGAAACTTAAGTAGTAGGATAGTGTGTGATTCTGAAGCAGTGGTCATAAAAGGGAATTTCTGCATGCTGTGGCTATTTACCCTATCCAGCTGCAAATAACACTAATTTAAATTTTAACTTAGATTATTGTAAGTGAAGAGAAACAAGCAGTGAAGACAACTCACGTCACAGTTTTCATATGAGTTCATAGATAATGTTAAAATATAAAGGACAGGGATGCTTTTAATTCAATTTTCTAACTCAGGCTTAAGAAAACAGTCTCTTCTAATTCTGCCTTGATGGATTCTTTTAAATTACTTCTATTGGGAAGACAAAACATAAATCTGCTTGTTTGGAAAGAACATCTCATTAGTATATGCAGTACAAAAGAATAGGTCAGAGATGGTGAGGTGAGAATATTATTATTTGTTTCTATATTGATTCAGTACTGAAACTTTAAGTCTATTTTTTACAATTCAGGAAAATATCTAATCTTAAATATATAAAATTCTTTTGAAAATGTCCAGGATAATAAATGTGTATAAGAACACTTAGCAGTAAAAGAATGAGAAAAGATAATAGGATACATTTTAACAAGATTTAAAACCTAATTTAATGCATGTTCCTAAACAGTGAAAAGCTTCTTAACGTAAATTTATCAGCCCACCAAGCCATTATGATATTCTAAAATGACATATTTTTAGGAATCTAATTGAAATTCGTATATGAAATTTAAACTGCTCTTAAATTTGCCTTGTTCATTGCAAAATGCTTTGAAGCTATTGTCCAATGAGGTTAGACCAATGAATGTTATCTAAAATGTTAGAGATTTAAGATATTCACATCATTCATTTCTATTGTAATTATTCCTGATAAGTAGCACATAATTCTATACGAAGTGTCACTGAAGAAGCTTTTGCCAATCATTAAGAATTTAGATTTTATAAAAATATAGTAAATAACGATGACGACATCAAACATTTCAGAACACATTCACTGACCTACTGTCTTCTTACCTACCCTTTATCCAAGTATTCACAAGTTAAACTTGTCATTAAATAATATACAATCAATAATACAGTGGGTTCAATAAAAAAGATTACTGTTGAATATATTATTAACAGCCTGATTAACAGCAAAATAAACCAAGCTAAAATCAATTCATTGCTCTAGGAATGCTATTGCCAGGGGGGAAAATAAAAAGGTGTGTGTGTTGGTGAAGAGACTGATAAATATCTGGTGCCGTCAGCCTATGATTTAAAAATATTTCATAATCACTGATCTAGATGGTCAAATCCAAAGGCATTTGAAAAGAAAAACGTGCCATGAGTACCTGTGAAGGAGTAATGGAGTTACACACTCTTTCTCCTCAGATGAGGAAATACCAAAAACAAACACAAGAAAAATTATAGATCGAGACAAAGCACTTTGAAAGAAACAGAAAAAAAGTAACTAAAGGAAAGGACAATGTTTGACACCTCCCAAAAGCAGAGTGAAGCCTTTCCAGTCTCTGAACAACAGCTACTTGGAAGCCAAAGCCACCCCACTTCTTCCTGTCACATTGTTTTCTCTGAGTGTGATGACACAGCATGGGATGTCTCTTTGGTCGAAGTGGGTCAGCTGTCCTGGTTCTTGCTCCCAAACTCATGTCAGCCTCCAACTTATGGTCTCTGGGGTAGCATGTGGAAAATAAAAAGCCTTGGAGCTGTGCAAGCACAGTTCAGCAACAGCCACAACATCAGTCTGTTATCAACACAATGTTAGCTATAGACACAAACCACAGCATCATATGGGCTGCTCTGAAGAAACTTAGTTCCATCCCAGCCAGGCCCAGTACATAATTCCATAGCTATGGCACAATCTCCGCTTCTAAAGCATCTGCTCGCTTTGTAGGAGTGCCTGTCTCATCCAGAAGAGATGTGCTGTAGGTCTATGAAAGCTAGAAATGATTTTATTATTTTCATTATAAAATATAGATGAAACTTACATGAAACTAAGACTAAATTAACATACTTTTGATTTTTTTCATCTAAACAATCAATATTATGATGAAGAGACAAGATCTGTAGCTTTATATCCCTAACAGAGAAATAAGACACAAAAATTTTACATGTTTTAAAGACATAAAAAGACATTAGGTTTACCCCTAAAAATAACAGGAAAGTTAACCCGCATGACATAAATGGCAAGCAGCAGCTTTAAAAATAGCAAGGGGATTTTTATCTTTAAATATTAGCTTCAAAAGGTTAGAATCTTTCAAAAAAAGGGGTTATGGGATATTAGGTGTGACTTTTTCTTGGTAGGAAAAACACCAATTGACCAAGCTGACAATATTATTGCATTAATATACTGGTGTCAAAAACCCAAGTGCTTACAAGCCACTGTGAAAATGAGAAAGAAAGGGTTGACAATGTTAAGCACTTAATGAGGTAGTTTTTTTTCTTCAGTATTTAAAAAAAGAAGTTGCCCAACATATTTTGTGGCTTTTATACAATGTTACTTTTAAGAGAAATAAAATTGGTAACCCCCTACCACTGGCAGGGGTCTTCCGTACTTCTTTCAGTACCTTCAGGTACTGAAAGGCTGCTAACAGGGTCTTCTCAGAGCCTTCACCTCTCCAGGCTGAGTAACTTTAACTCTCTCAGTCTGTCTTCATAGGAGAGGTGCTCCAGCTTTCCAACCATCTTCATGGCCCTTCGCTGGACTTATTCAAACAGATCCATGTTCTCCTTAGGTATGGAGTACTGGGCAGAGTACTCCAGGCGGGATGAAAAAAGTAGGAAACGGAGAAAATGCAGCATTTAGCAAAAACTACATGCCTACTAGGTTGCCAGACATCATGAAACAGTTTGAAAAGGAGATGTGATTTCATATTGCAGACTCCTGCAAGGATGGACCACAGGGAAAAGGGTGGTGCTTAGAGGTGATCATTAGCAGGTGTCTCATTCACTTCTGTTCCATGGACAATTCTCACCCTCTTCTGCACCATTTTCTGTTGCAAGACAGAATGACTTACCTGACTGTGTTGTGTCGCTTCCTTTTCTCAGCTGTATTTAACCCCCTTTTTATTGCTTTCATAGCCTCAGTAATCCAATCATTTAAACAGAAATCAGAATATTTTAAGGTATATTTTGACTATTCTAAGTTAAAGCAACATCTATAACTATGATGTTTGCCAGACAACTGATGAAGTGGAGTAATAAATTAGATGGTGTTTTTTTGTAATCTGAGACATTCCTTCAACTTGGAAAAAAAAAGAAGATGATAATATGTTATGCTCCAATCAATGAAAACATGAGGATGCTTGATTGTTTTAGCACATTATATCATATGTTTTTTATAAAGCTCTGAATAAATTTGGAAGGTCATGATCAGTCTTGCCCTACAATATCATCATCAAAGGTGAAATATTATTTCTATTTTGTACCAGTTTTGGCCAAAATCTGATCTTTTAAAAGATTTGACTTTGCAGTTCTTAGTCAACTGAAGATTTTGCAAGGCATTCAGTTAGGCTTATTCTCAATAATAATATATATATGCATAAATCACAAACATAAAAATATAATACATAAGTAACAATATAACCATTAAAATAAATTAACAGGTGGAAATGACCACTATTCTATGAAATGTGGTCCTGATGGGAGACGTCCTACTCATTGTTCACTTTTTATTATCTGGCAGTATTTTTCTCTTTGTGTGTTATTATTCATGTCACTGGGGATATAATTTGATTTTAAAAGTTGTAATAACAAGGGAGTTAAAATTTATCCTTTAAAATAAGATGGAAGAATCAACATTTAAATTTTGGACATTTTAATGAGTCACTTGTTGATAGCTGAGTTTGTGGTACAATAGCTACCATTTCACAGGTATCACACAAACTTCCCTAAGTGGTATATAATGGCTTCCTAATAGAATTACTATGGGCCTTAGGGAGGAATTAGATTTTCAATTATTACAGTCATAATTTAGAAAAGGAAATGCTGATTAGATTTGTTTAATTTAATGTTCCAGGTAATGTGGGATTTTCCTCACTAATATATTTATTCTTGGGTTTGGGTTTTGGTGCTTTCTTCTGTGCTTCTCTGATTAATAATATATGTTTTATAGCACTAAATCATTATAAAGTTTAACAGCAATAAATTATTATTCTCCTTTTTATTTGTTTGGGGTTTTTTTATGAACCTCAGGACACACTTACTTCGTTCAGCTAGTGATGGTTTCAGTTACTACACTGTTTATGTTTACATATCCATGTAGTGATTTGCAGACCATGTGAGAAAACTTGAATAAAGAATACTCAAATATGGAGACTAAGCTAGAATTGTCTTTAGAACACTTTTTGGGATTTCTAAGTATCTCCAAATTAATCTCTAGCTCTTAATTTTTTCTCCAGGATGGATTCAGTTTTGGTGATTTCTGAGAGACCACTGGAAATGAGGAAGTGACAACTCCCAAGCGTCAGATATGATTTTTGAGGATACCCTCCACCCGATCTCTCCGATGCTCACTGTTGTTGTACTCAAAACAACACATTTTGAAAGCAAAGTAACTCTGTCCTTAATTAATTGCTAGAAAATATTCACAACATTATCAACGATTTGCCCTCTCAGACAGATATAAATTGTAGGAGGACCCTACTCATAGGGGCAAATTTTTGTAAAGAAAGATTAGTCTTCAGAAAATCTTCTGTTATAAATAGTGGCAGGAGAGAAAGAAAAAAAAAACCCACCACCTTTTCTAGAAGACAAATTAAAACATTGAGTCAGTCTTGCTCTGATTGGCCACTAAGTAATCACTCTTCACAAGACAAGAAAAGTTTAATGGGAATAATCTTTAAGGGCATGACAAGCACCACCTCAGCACCTTCTGACAGGTGCCAGCAGGGGTGCAAGGGAGGCACCCACAGAAGGGTGTCAGACAGGACTCCTCTTCCAATCCAGCCAGGTGGTGTTGAGAGAGCAGGGAAGAAGGTGATCAGTTACTACTCTCTAAAGAAAGTACAAGAAAGATGGAAATTACAGAGATCCTATATTAATACGCCGGCGAGCTGGCTGGGCCAGGAGAACTTCTGCTTGTCCAGAGGTGCCCAACACGAGAGGAGGACACTCTGTGGCACTTGTGTGCCTCGCTAGCAGCTTCCTCGCCCGTGCGGTGGAAGGCATGGAACCACGGGTGCACGGGGCTTAAGGATTGCCAAAGCGTAACCAGAGATCAATGAGTGAGGCGGCCCTTCAGCCGGTATTCCAAGAGTTTATTGTAGAAACTCCCTCGAAGGGGTCGGGACACGAGAGTGAACTTCTGTTCGTGATGCACTTAAAAGGAGTACAGAGAAGGAGGCGGGGATGACATACCAATGACCTATAGGAAGAAGGGAAGGGCAGGGCAGGTTTGGCTACCTTTCCTTAGGAGATACAAGGGGTGTCTGTCCACTGTCAATCAGACAGACCGAGCCTACATCACGTCACAGGAATTCAGTGGGAGAAGCCATTCTCACAGAGGGGCATTTAACCTTTGGAGCCAGCCCACCAAACCTCTTCATCTGGGCTATGTGGCCCCCTGGGCATTACTGTGGTTGGTTCAGTCACCACAACAAGATCCTACTTGGGAAGCAGTGCAGGTCAGAGGGATGGGTGGACAAACTGGTGCTGTCTGTCACGGCTGAGCAAGGCTGTGACAGCAGTTCACGTGCTTCTCAAAACTACAGTATTTCACATGCTAATTTGTACTACCCCTTCTTTCAAGAAAATGAAGCATGCTATCAAAATCTCCCACATGAGTCTTATTCCTGTGGAATCAGTTCAGCTCTCCTGGCATTACCTGACATGCATTAGAGCAGCAAATACTCTTGATTCACCTGCACTCCAACATATCACTACTAAAAATTGTGTCTCTGCTAGTTTCTACTACAAATACTTGTCAATATGTTTGAAGGCAACTGAGATCCTCTATAAAACAAGCAAAGCTAAGAGGTTGCAGGGCTCAAATTCTAGCAAGGTAGTTGTAAGAATATAATAATTATCAACCAGCAGCAGAAGGCATAAATGTTGAAGAAAGAAATCAATCTGCAGCAAAAGAAGATATGGATGAATTTTATAAACTGGTAATATGACTGTATCCAGACTTTACTTTGGTTACTCCAGTGAGATAAAGACAGCTCTGAAACGATTCTTCAGAGCAGACATATCTGAGAAGCCTGAAAAAGCTTTAATTTGGTTATAAAGACAAAAATATTTATTTCCTAGAACAATTCTGATGCTTTCAAATTCTTTAACATAGCAAAAGATTAAGAGAGACAGTTCTAAATGATGTATTAAATATAAAACAAAGCCTAAATTGCTTCTGGATTTGCACATATGTATCTTATTTTATGTAATGTAAATGTTGAGTATATGGACTTTTTTGTTTTCATCCTGCATTCTTCTGATTCTGAAGCAGATGTTATTGTGGAGAAAAAAAAGGTTAGACATTGCTAAATATTCATGTTTAGAACGTTTCAAAATAGTATTATGAACCCAGTAATTTTCTATTTGTTATTTACAACAAGTGAATGTAATAGAAATAATCGTTTCTTTAGAAACCAGTTCTGAGGGCTAGGAATTCACATTCTGCAGTTTTGGCTAAGCTCTTTAGGTTGATTTCTGCATCTTCATACTTCATAATTCTCCCTATTATCATGTATTCAAGAACAAAATCCTAAAATTAAGACTCTCAGTCCTCTGAGAGTTAACGAAAAAAGTTACCATTAACCACATTAAAAGCACTTCTGCTGTATGTTGTCTGTCCCTAGATTAATGTTCAGCAAAAGGAAGAATATCTAAGAATGACTAGACACAATATTTTTGTTCCATTTCATTCTATCCTGCTTCTAAAGAATACTGACAAGAAATACAATACAGTGCTGTGAAGTGGTAAAAAAACTGAGGGGAAAAAAAGCACTCGGAATTAATTTTCATATTTGGATACCCAGAAGTCACTGTTTCTCACCTGTCTAAGTAAAGCATTGATAGGAGTGAAATTATTCTTCCCAATGAAGGAAAACAAAAGTGAGGGTGGCTGTGTACAAAAGTTTCTTCAAGTTATGTCATTAGAGACAAAATTAAAGGAATTTTTTATATTTATGCTTGTACTTTGTTGAAAGTTTTTAGTAAATCTAATTATTGTTGACCCTTTATTCAAAAAATGCAATTTTTGCTTCTCTTTACCCTTTATAAAAGGGTAAACCAGTCATTTATTTCTTTTGCAGTATGTGCCTATTAAAATGATTATTTACGTTCATACCTTACTATTAAAATGGAGCAATTTTGTGTTGCCTAGATACACATCAGAAGGCTACTTTATATACCTAATACACATGAACAAACAAAGCAATCACAGATGAAAATAATTCTTTATTCTAGTATTTTCTTTAACCTTCTTTGCCCTTTTTTGTTACCATTGCTTGTGACAATAAAAAACATTCTTACTGAAGACAGCTACAACTCCAGCAGCATTTTATGATCTTTCTTTTACATTCAAAGCATTTCACCAGCTGTTTCTTAAATGGATTATTGTGCCCATTCACTAGATTGTTGGCACAAAGAAGAGAATGAACTATGGCAGTCAACATTCCTAGCTTTACTTACTGGTCTGGTTTTATTTGGATGTAAATATGATGCAAAGCATCTTCCATCTTGCATCTATGCAACCCATATGATTATCTAAAGTTGTATTTTCCAATTTAAAATTTATAATTTTAAAGAAATACTGTTTCTCTGAATGTATTCTTATTTAAAATGGCCATCATAAAGTGAAAATTAATAGATTAATACATTATTTCACAAATGTTTGCAGAACTTCATAACGTCTTACGGTTATTATGCAGAAATTGTAATGCCCTCTCTTCTTTTTAATTTGAACTGTACTTTTTTTGCCAAATGTACATCCCCTACACATATTGGTCCCCAGAGGAATTTTTATACACATATAAACACACAAGCGCACGTGTGTGTGTGTGTGTGTGTGTGTGTGTGTGTGTGTGTATTTAGTGTTCATTAAATAGAAACTGAAAAACACAAATCTGTCTTTTGTCAAACATTTCACCCCACTAAGTGATATATATTGCTAGAATAGCAAATGTAAGAAAAACAAATTGCTAAATGGGAGAAGGTTGCAGAATCTACTCTCTGGGCTGTGGTTGCACAGTTTTTGTTTGTTGTCTTTTTTCCTATGGGAATTTAAAGAGTAATGCCAATGAAATCTAAATAAACTAAAATAAAATGGTTTGCTCAGTTCCAATTATTTTCCCTTCTCTGAATGTCTGTTTTATTCATGCACACAGCTTCCTTTTGTCTCTTTGTCTTATGGCCCCATGATTTTTCTAGCCTGTCTGAAGTCACCCCAGTTCACCAGAAAGATAAATTCTGTCCTCACTTGGAATATCTCCGTTGGGGCTGAGTAAGTCCATAAAATAGGTTTCTACATCTTGTATGAATACTATCAAGGTAAGATGAGAAACAGCTGTTTCTTCACACTGCTTGCTCCTGAAAGCAAGCCTTACTGGTTCCTAAGGGGAAGGCTCTCAGCAGTACCTGCTTTCTGTAGGATGGTTGTTTTGTCTTAATCAGGAAAAACTTGTCTAAGAAAAAGTCAGTCTTTCCTATGGTCTCCAGAGCTGCCTATCTTTCTCCACTGACTGCACTACTAACAAACATTTCATGTTTGTAGAATGGACCCTAAATATGAAGTCAGGCATCTGCAAGGACTATAGAGAGTGTTTGAGTTGAACATCTAATCAAACACAGGTAACTAATAGTCATTGCTACCAAATAAACATCCCAGCATCTCTACAAACATCTAAATTAAACTGTCCAGAAAGGATTTCCAGCACTGCTTACTATAGAATATTTTTTAAAAATTATTTTCAGGTTATTTTTAGAAAGCTCCCTATTTTATATTCACACACTCTGTAATACACAGAGGGCTTTGCTTTTACAATGCAAATATATACAGAACACATGAATAGACATAAAACAGTGTGCCGGTTTTGAATCACCCCAAGACAAACAGGTAGTCGTAATTGGTATTTCCCTAACAATTAATGAAACTTTTAATGCAGCCTGGATAGTGTGTTCTTTAATGTAAGCTGGTGAGTTGTTTGTCACCATTTACTGAATTTGTTGCATTATGAACAGAGACAATTTTTCTTGCGTGCTACTTTGGGATCAAAGCAATGACTCACAAGCGCTACTTGTCTGTTTGCGACAACAAGTCTTTGTACCAATATTCTTACTGAAGATATCAGGGCTCCCAACAGGATGCAGACTTTTTTATGGTGCCTTTTTCATTCCCTAACTATTTCATGGCAGGTCACCAAATATGTTTCTAAGTGGGTCATTCAGCCCATTCACAGTTTTAAATTTTTTTCCTCTATTTTTATCCAAGATTTTTAATCACATCAGCTCTGAGAAAGAGCTGTAGAGACATAACATCAGTGCAGATATATTTTCTGTGTAATTTAATACAAAGCATAGCATCTGCGAATGAAGGCTTGAAATTAGGAAAATACCCAACCTCCTGGACAGAAGTCAGCATATTTTTAATGTTTGCTTGTTCTGAAATATTTAACATACACATACACAAACACACAAACCCACACACATATTCAAAATACCCCCTCATAAATCTCAATATTCACAATCTTCATTACTATGAGAAGATAGATGGATACAAAGCTCTTCATTTACACTGGATGATTTGAGAATTTTTACTTCCTTGTTAGTGCACCCTTATTATTGTTACCAAGGTATTAAACTTTAGGTCATATGCATTCCATTTAACAAAATTTTTGAGCTACACAGAGAGAAAGAAATCTGAAAAGGTCAAGCTCCAAGTTGCCTTGTACTGTCAGGCTCACAACATTCTGACTTCATAATTTGGATGTAAAAAAAAATCCTGTTTACACCAAATTTTAGAATCTAAGACTCATTTAATATCAAGTGAAATGGATGGTGTGAAATTGGGTTAAAGAAAAAAAAAAGATTTTTTTTTGACAGATTAATATCAAGGGATTTTATCTTAAATTACCAGAAGACTGTGTTAGTGTTTCTTCTGTTATTGCTCAGATAATTAAGGTTGCAATAAGTACAAGTACATGAATCCCTACTGCTTTGCTCTTCTGGAAAAGGAATTGATGGATAAGGTGTGGCAGAGACATACAGCTGTGTATAAATGCTCTCTAGTCAAACTAGCCTCTGCTGACTGTAGGTCTACAGAGCAATTTCTGTGGTAGGATTACTTTTATCTCACTCCCCCCTGCCTTCTCTCCTTCTCTTCACCTCGTATCTCTTCTCAATGGCTCTTCTTTTTTTTTTTTTTTTTTTTTTTTTTTTCCATTTGTTTGGTTTTGTTTGATTTTTGTTTTGTTTCATGTCATGGTACATTATTGGTGCCCTGCCTCTGAAAGTAAGAAAGTAGAATTATCCCTATTTTACAAATGAAGAAACTGGAGTAGAGAAACTGAAATCCCAAGACACAGAGAAAACCACTTTTAGAATTAATAATAGAATAAAGAAGAATATGGCTTCCAGTTCTAATTCAGCATGCTGCAAAGCAAATGTTTTCATCAATGAAAGTAAATAGAAAATCACAGATGATAAATCTTACAGATGACTGATCTAAAGGGGATAAAGCACCCAGGCAGCATTCTACAAATACACTTAGTATTCTGCTCTTTTTCCTTCATACAAAAATTCTTTATCCAGAGCAAAACACAGATTTATACAGGAGCACGGAATGGAAGCCATAGCTTCAGAATGTATGTGAATGTGAGAGAAGCAATGGGCAGTAACCTACAAATCAATGACTAGAAAAGCCCCAAGGGGTTGGAGATTCTTTTAGAGCAACTGAAGAGAAGATTCCAGTATGATAAACTGATGCTATCTTTGGATATTTAAGGAGGAAGCAGTTTGTAAGAAAAGAGAGATGACTTCATCCCTATGAAAAACACTGCAATCCATTCTGAGGTTTTTATTTTAAGAAATTAGCAGTGTGAATGAAGGATAAGCCAAAAAATGCAGGACCTTAGGAGAATAGAAAAACAATAAGATTCATCTCTCTTAGTTTCAAATGTTGTCAGTGTAGAGAGCTGAGTTAGATCTCTAGGTGTCTCTTAAATCTTAAGGGTAACAAATATCTACTACAATTAAGGCATACATATATAGTGAAATTCCATTCTTTAGATTTTGGAATCCAAGTCCGCTGAGGTTTTGCAAAAAGATAGAGGTAGAACTTAACTGCAATGTAAAAATACCTTTATGATCATAAAAACTCACTTGGCAAGGAAAAGTCTTAAAAACAACAACAAAAAGGCAGTAAGGTAACCTGAGACAAATTCAAATGAGATATAAACATGGAGGGTTTTTAAAAAAGAGCAATGAAATAATTCTTATTTCCATTCCATTTTTCTATTAATACGCAACTATTTAATTTTTAAACTATATTTTTCCTGAAAAAGTTCTTCTTCCCTTCTGCTACTGATTAAACCAGAGGCCTGTCACTGGAACATATTCAGTTCTGCTTTCAGAAACAGAGGCAGATGATCACAATGTTGTGAATGGGTATTGCTGTTAGTCTATAATAAAACATTGATTTTCATAAGGCAACTTCTAATCACCTATACAACAAAAGGGAAGAGTTTATCCATTCATCTTGTCCTTGTTTAGGGTGGCAGTTCAGCTGCTTCACATTACAGCTTTATATCAACAATTCTATAAGAAATTGTGCTTCTCTCAGAATCTCTGAGATGTTGCCTTTTCATTACAGCAAAAAAACCCCCAGTAATTCCATCTAGAATGAAAAACGTTAGGTTGCACAACAAAGTGGGTATTAGTTTTTCCTGTGATTTCCTCTGAATGCATGCTACGGCTAACCCAGTTTTTCTGGTGTCTTTTACAGGGATTCTGGGTTACCACAAGTGTAGCTGAGGATTACTTTCTTCTAATGGTGACTCAATTTTTATATAAAAAAAAGTCAGTGTTCTGAGAAATAAAAAGAAAAAAATCATAGACTAGGTTTTTAACACATTTCATGGTAATTGTGGGAGGGAGATAGAAGTCCATATTCCTTTCAAATCAGTATTATTTATAAATAGAAACACTGTAATGCATTCTATGTAACTACTGAGCCATGAAATACCAGAATTAATTAATTATATTATTGATATGCTATGAATGTTTATATTTATATGTTCTTCATGACACTGAGGCAAACAAAAATATTTTACACGGAAATTAACCCTTTGCTAGTAGATTTTTTGAGAAATAGAACTCAAAACATAATAATAATAATTTAATTTAAACAAGCTAGTGCATAAATGTAAATCACTGAAAAAATATGCTTCAAATCTGTATGTTAAACCAGATTTCAACTCTTTCAAATAACCAGGGGATGTAGAGACAGGTCATGGAATGAACAGCAGAGAAAAAAAAAATGAATTTTTAACCAGCATTTTCCATGTCTGGTTAATTAATTTCTAGACAACAGCACAGATTAATCTATCAAAACTTTTAAGCTGAGAAGTTCATAGTGGAACTTACTTGATTTTGCCTACTTATTAATGCCTCACAATGTTTGTGAAAAGGACATTGTCACAAGAATGCAAAGATATTAAATTAAAACAGAGCACAAAACAAGTAACAGATTAATTGGTGACTTACTAGGCCTCCTGTGTGAAACAAAATAAAATTATGAAATGAAAGATTACCTTCACCTTTTTATCTTAAAAGAACTACAATAACTTGTTTGTTTGTTAAGGCAGAAAACCTGCTTTAATTCCAGTCTTACAAATACTTATGAAAAAGGAGAGGTTTGCACATATGATTAGGTCTTCTGAAATAATTGACACCTTCCCATATTCTTAAATGTTTGCAAAATCAAACTGCATGTCCTGTAGGGGCCATTTCCCAAATGCAAAATCCAGTAGCTGCAAATTTAATGTTTACCATCTGTGAGGAAAACAAGTTTTACCTAAAAATACCAGAGCATGATGCACTTTTCACTGGATAAGACTTTTTTTCTATTACTTATGTCCCTGATTAGTCTAAAGCTAAATGAAGTGAGACTGTCTTTGCCAGTTGCAATCACGTCTATATTACAGGAGGAACATCTCCCCCAGATGGCAGCCTGTTTATCAAACCAAAGGAGGGTTAACAAACAGCTCCTCTGGCAGTAACCAAATCTATCAGACCTTAGGAGAAGCACCACAGCAACAACATCCCTTTCAGTGTAAACTTTGCCAGTCTAAAAATTTTAACAGGTAAGTAAATGACATCATAAGAATTAAAGAAGAATTATTCCTAAGAAAATGACCCAAACTTGAAAATTCATAAAAAGTAATGTTAGTATTAAATTAAAATCCCAAAGAAATACTGCAACCATAATTTATCAATGCAGAATACTGTAAAATATAACTTTTATATATATATGTATATATATGTCTTATCTCTTGCATAAGATGTATTTTATATTTGACATAAAGACATTTGTGACATTACTAAGTTGCCATGATCAGCCCTAAACAGAAAGGGAGTCAATGGGAAAGGTCAGTAAAAAATCAACAATTTGGAAGCAAACTCTAACAAGAGAAATAACTATAAATAAATCATGCAAAAGTATTACTAACAACACATTGAGGGTTTTGTACAGATCCCATTATAGATGAGGACTATATTGCTCAAAATTCCAAGGAAAAATCCTTGCAAAACTACTCCTCATGAATAGTAAACAACAATAAATTATTTATATTTCAGATCTGAGTTGTGGGTAAAGGAGAGAATGTGGAAGAACCTCCTCTCATCCACAGCAGTGTTAAAACATCACTTAAATTACAACATTTATAATTTTAACCATTATGATTTAATTCACTTTTGCTATCAAAAGAATGTGGAAGTAAAGAACAGATGTAGAAAGTAAAGAATAGATGTGGAAGTAAAGAATAGAAAATATAAACTGGACTTTGAGGCAATAGGCACTGTCATTGGACAGCTTTTAGTGGCCTTTCATGTGTGCTTTTTCACATCTCTCTCTCCCTCCTACTTATTCCTATGAAATGCTAGTTTCTGAGTATTACTAAAATGATCTAGGAAACTGTCTCTGTGAATAGGTTTCTACTGAGAACTGAAAGAGATCTTGCTGCTTAAAGGATTAGGCAGTACCTGAACAGGGATTTCAAAAATAGCAGTTAGCTATTAATATTAATACCTACCTGCTTTAAATTGCATCCCTAGACTTCAGACAGATAAGTTGAGCAATTTGTGAGAGAAAATGTAATCACTCCTCTATTACGGAAAAAGCAATGAGACATAACTGCAACACAACAAAACTGAACTTTGGATCCTTACATCCTTTTGTGAATAAATCCCAGATCAAGCCTAAGTCTCCAAATCTTTGGAAGTGAGCCCCATTCTCTCAAGCTTCACTGAAAGAGCGCTCTTCAATGGCATAAATCCCACATCCATGCAAGTCCCTACAAAGATGCCCATTGACTCAAGAAGACTTGGACAAAATAAACAAAATAACAGATGCAGTAGTTTTCATTCAGGATAAACTTCCTTAAAAAAAATGAGAGTTTCATTTAAAACTGCGAATAAAAAAATTAAGGACCATAAGTACTAGTAATTTGAACTATGCACAGGGACTACATAGAATTATCTATCGATAAAGAATTATCATATTACTAGCACAGGAGTATTCTATTAAAAGATGACATTAGAGCTTTAACAGACTATTCTATGGCATTATGTAGAGCACTAAATATGTTAAATGTCTCTTCAGCCATCAACAGGAGACATAGGAGTGAAAAAAGCTAAACATCATGCATCAAAATGTCAATGTCAGTTCAAAGCCTCATAAACACTGGAAAAGTAATTTCTTACCTTGAATATTGAAAAATATGAGTCAGCTCAAACTTTGAATATAGTTTTTATGTGTTCTCAGTCATTTTGGGAAGTACTTTTTGGATTATTTCCAACATTTTTAACATAGAAAGTGAAAATCAAATTGGAAATATTATGTCTTTGATTGTTGTCCTTTTTTTCAGATTTTTACCATCCTCTTCTGCTTATGACTTTTCTTATGCATGCTGTCTGAACACACACAGAGCAGCAAGCAATGAGGACACGGAGCGGAATCTCTTCTCTACAGTGGGCCTCAAAATGCTCAGAGTGATGAGAATGATGTGTCTACCTAAGCTCAAATGAAAGTATTAAGGTATTACAGGAGCTTAACCAAACTTAGAGGCTTCAGGGAAGATTTTAAGAATAGGATTCCTCTTCATCTAACTTTACTAAGGTTAAGAACCTTGCTGAATCTTATCATCTAGCTTTTTCTTGTAGTCAGTCAATGGAAACGGCCTAATGACAGCTCTGCCTACATTTTTTAGACAGGATAAGAGTTATTAGCCTTTGTTTTAGTTCTTCTGTGCTGCAGTTAACAGCAAGGGATTAATACTAGATGCTTAAAATTTCTGAAGTGGATGGTAGAGTGAAAAAACATGAGTGCTGTATGAGCATCTGCAATTATAAATGTAGAATTTATATAATGAGTTTTATACAGTTTTATTCAGAGCTCTCACATGCTCCTGCACTGGACAGTACAGCTGAAGGATTGGCAGTTGTAATTGATATATATATATATATATATATATATAGATACATTTCGAATGATGTACACTTTCACATTCCTGTCTGCTACACAAGAACAAGTGGTAGAGTAGCATGCTGTATAATCAGTGCTATAAAAAAAATATTGTTTTCTTATCATCATGACTCTGTCTGTAGGAATTGCTGAGTGTCCATATAATGTGTGGAAAAAGAAGAAAAGAACAAATGCAAGCCAAAAAAAAAAAATCTTGAAGACAGTTGAAGTTCTTTGTATCATCTAAAAAGCTAAGAAGCAGGAAGCTAAATATGGCTACACAAAGATTGACTGGATGTTGGTTATCAAGAGCTCTTCAGTACTCCTTTCAAGGTAGCTCCCTCTTCAGACCAATTACCCTGAGATAGGAGTGGGACTATTTCTGTACAGTTGTTGCGTTTTTTACCTTCACTTTAGATTTACTCTTATATTGACACAAGTTGTCTCATTTATGAAGACAGGAACAAAAACTTGTCCAAAAAAATCGTTCGTCCATTTCAAACCTGGAAATAAATTTTACTGCAAGAAATAGATGACTTTCTGAGATTGTTGGTAAATCTGCTGTACTCAATGCTAGAAAATTGTTGATACTATGTACACAGGTAATTATCAGCAACATTTCTAGTTCGAGTCTTAACTGACACTAGAGAATAGTAATATGCACACTTAACAATAATGACATTTGGATGACTATTCCATATCCACTATTAGAGGTCTTTAAGCTTAGAAGTAATTTTGTTCTTGCTCAACTTATTTTCTCAGATAAAAATGCTTATTTTAATTCCCACTTTATTTGCTCCCTAATCCCTCACAAATACTCATGGTCAGCTTATTTCTATATTTGACTGACTTTCACAGAAAAGAAAGCATTACCAATGCCCTCTGCATCATTGTAGTATTGTACTCTCCAAGTCAAATTGTTACACAAACCTAGATATATATCAATTATATCTCAATCAAGATTAAATGAATGTAAAAATTTGCAGGACTTTAAAAAAATATGTTGGGAGAAATATTGTTGTTTTCTCACATTATCTTTCTAAAACTATTTTTCCACAGGAGACTCTTAGACGCCTCCTATAAATTATTAATTATGATATATTTGTCTGAACAAATGTATACAAGTAAGAGAAATAGTGAAGTCTTTCAGCTTCTTTTACTGTGGGCTTGATTTCTTATAAAAATGAATTACTTGTAACTCTACAAAGAAGCACAGAGAATCCTTTCAACAGAGAAGAAAAAATACAACATGATAAAGACTTAATTATTATTAAATCATTCATAAAAATTCATTAAAATTTATTACATCATTCATAAGTGAAAAAAAAAAGTACATATTTTACTGTTATAAGAACAAAGAACTTGTATCTTTCTCTTTCTCAATAAACACGTCATGCGATGGGTGATCAACTGACCCACAGGTCAGGCACAAAGGGTTACAGTGAATGGGGTGACAGACTGGTGACCTGTCAGCAGTGGGGTTCCACAGGGCTCCATCCTCAGCCCTGTGCTCTTCATCTTCCTGACTTGGATGCAGGACTGGAAGGAATACTATGTTCACAGACAATACGATACTGGGAGGAGCTGTTGACACCCTTAAAGGCAGGGAGGGAGGCCCTGCAGACAGTCCCCAACAAATTAGAGAGCTGGGCAATCACTAACCATAAAAAGTTCAGCAAGGGAAGTGCCAAACTGTGCACTTGGGATGGGGCAGCCCTGGATGTACAGACTGGGAAATGAGATGCTAGAGTACAGAGCTGCAGAAAGGGACCTGGGAGTCCTGATCAACAGAAAGTTAAATACGAATTAGCAGTGCCCTGGCAGCCAGGGAGGCCAGCGGTGTCCTGGGGGGCATCAGGCACAGCATCGCCAGCCGGGCAAGGGGGGGATTGTCCCGCTCTGCTCTGCACTGGGGCAGCCTCACCTCGAGTGCTGGGGGCAGTTCTGGGTGCCACAATAAAAGGAAGACCTTAAACTATCAGAGAACATCCAAAGGAGGGCAATGAGGATGGTGAAAGGCCTTGAAGAGAAGGCATACGAGGAGAAGCTGAGGTCACTTGGTCTGTTCAGCCTGGAGAAGAGGAGACTGAGGGGAGACCTCACTGCAGTTACAGCTTTCTCATGAGGGCAAACAGAGGCGCAGACACTGATCTTGCTGTGGTGATCATTGACAGAACCCAAGGGAATGGCCTGAAGTTGTGTCAAGAAAGGTTTAGGCTGGATATTAGAAAAAGGTTCTTCACCCAGAGGGTGGCTGGGCACTGGAACAGGCTCCCCAGGGAAGTAGTCACAGCACCAAACCTAACAGACTTCAAGAGGTGTTTGGCAACATTCTTGAGCATGTGGTGTGATTCTTGGGGTGGTCCTGTGCAGGGCAAGGAGTTGAACTCCATGATCCTTGTGGGACCCTTCCAACTCAGCAAATTCTGTCTGATTCTGTGTAATTTATCTTTCTTCACCTCTTGCTTATTTGTAATGTCTTTATAAAATAGTATCTTGTTCTTTCTTCCTTCCTTTGTCAAGTATTGTTCTATGCAAGTAGCACTGAGTTTTAGTGAAGACATGTTTTAGAAACATCTAAATAGCAAAGATTTAATATAACACTGAGAAAAATTGATAAGCCATTTATATCAAAACAGAAATACACTTAGGTTTTTTGTTTGGTTTGGCAACATGCAGTAGCTAGCTCATCTTTCCATGTTATGTTATTCCATTACATTCCTATGCTATTTAGGCATGATAATGATTGGTAGGTCTACAAAGAAGACACTGCACACAGAGAAAAGACTGAAGACAAGACCTAGCTGAAACTGGTCACAGCACAAGCAACCAAACCGAAGTCTGCACTGCCTAGAGACTCTCCTCCCACTGATATTCTCTTGAGGCAAGCTACTAAAGCTGTCTCCAGATATAAAGACATTAAATGACATTCTCCTTGGTCCTATGCTTGCTGCAAGAGAGCAAAGACAATAAAGAAGCCAGACTAGTAGATGCAGGTATGCAGAAATCAAATTTGGGGATGTAAATTATTAGCAGTTTTTGAATGAGATTTCTTTGTCTGTATTTTTGTAAATTTTCTGCCCCATTTTCATTTTTCTTAGCTGTCCTTTCTTTACTACATTCACCTCAGCTATCATCTTTCGTCTATTTCTTACTTCTTTCCACTAAAATATCCTCCTAAGAATGAGTTCTTTTCAAATAAATTATCATCCGTCACTTCTTTTACCGTGTGCCTCTGCTATTCTCCTTTCATTAGCCTGTGACTGCCTGTCTAAAATAAGATTTTAGGAGAGAGAAAGCCAAATGCTCTGTGGATGTGCATTTTCTAACAGGGCCAGGTATCATCTCTGTAAGTCCCACAGGAAGAGAATGTTATTAATCCTAAAGCAAGTGCTACCTAAAAGGACCACAAATATCTGACACCATCAAAGGTTAGCCACATTCCTTAGCGTATATTCAGTCTACATATTAGGATTACAGAAAAAAAACCAACCACACCTCCCCCGCCAAAAACCTCCACTCAAATCCCAAAGAAAAAAAAATAACAAACATACATGAAAAAACACAAACCCCCCACCAAACTAGCCAAAACAAACAGACAAAAAGCCCCCAATCACAAACAAAAAACCTCCCACAAACAAACTCACCCTCCAAAAACAAATCCAAAACCAACAAAAAATTCCTACTTAGAGAAACTGAAGAAGAAAATTAGTCCCTCCACTTTTTCAAAAGATTCTCAATCAGTTCTATAGTAACTATGAAACATGATATTGTTTGTCATCCCTAAGAATATTATGAGTCAAAGTCTTGGATAGAAGGATACAAAGCAGAAAAAGAAAGTAGAATTTTGGCCTTGGAAAATAGATCATATAAAGTATGAATCTCTGAATTATTAGAGGAATGCATACAGCAAAGTTTATAAAGTTCGTACACAAAAAAGAAATGCACTTTCAAATCTGACAAAAAAATATATAAATCGCATTTACAGCACTTACATCTCTGAAGATCAGTAGAATTTAATGATGTTTAGTGTTTATGAGAAATAGCACTGTTCTTTCCTGCCAATATCTAGAATGAGTTGTGCATGAATCTTGCATCTTTAAGACATCAAACTCAATTTTCTGTGATAACAGAAATCTGTGTACCTAGCACCAAAATACTGCAGGATAATTAATACTACGGTAGAATTAGTAATAGTAGCAATAGCACTATTTCAGTAGATATTAACAAAAATCTAACTTCAGTAGATTTTAAGTAGTTTTTATTCAGTACACAGAAACATTTTGTTGCTATTTTCTGTAAAGTCAAGATTTTACCCACAATGTTTATACAAAATCATGCCAATTATTTGACTTAGACACTCAGAATATTTTGATATGGTTATGAAGGCATTTTATGTATTAGGAAAATCGATGGAAGACCTTGTTATATAAGAGATTCTAGGGGGTAGGGATGGAGGGGAAGTAATATCCATATATCCATTTTAGATATTACTCTAATCCTGCAATTTTTTCATGTCATGGCCCAAAGAACCATTTTCAGTTTCCAAGTAGTTTATTTGATCATTTTATTATATTTTGTCATTTTTTCTCAATTATCACAACAGTCAATTACTCAAAACTGTTTTGATTAGGTACATTGTCCAAAAGTTGAGATGAATAATAAATACTCATGAGTCAAATTCGAAAGCCACATTTAAAGGTTTAACAGTTCTGTGCAATAAAAATGGAAAATAGGTGTGAAAGTGAGTGTGCAAACTGAAGATTTCTTTTTCATAGTGTTTAATATTTTATTTTAATGAAAAAGAAGCAACATTTCCTTAGAAATGACTACACATCCACTTTAAGCTTAAGGAAAATTTAAAGATTAAATGCTGACTTATTTCAATGGGCATATTTAATTTCATTTCTTATAGGAAAATACCATCATGTTAAAAAAAAATAGAAATTCTTCGTGATTCATGTTCACATATTCATAAAGAACTTATAGATGGCACAAAGACTTTGTTGATATTTAGCGCTGTTTCTGAGGGAGAGAATGATGCAATATTTCCTTTTATGTAAAAGATGGAAGCTGCAGAGTAGCTGACTGTACATAATGATGAACAGCTGCACTGACAAACTGCTCTGGAGGGAAATCCCTCTCCTAGGAAGCACCATTTTGCTGAATATTGCCAGCAGGTATTCTTCATGGATTCAAGGCATCAGACCAACACCCTGTACAGATAAATTAGTGACTAATATAACTATTAACTGCACTGAGGCTTTAGATCATCATTCTGATAAAGAGAAGGAGTCGATAACCTCACATTCCTTAATAAAGCTTGTAACAAAAATGGCTAAAAATTTGGCCAAATTTTCTGCTGATGTAAATAGGTAGTATTTCAGCTACATTAGCGTAGCTGTTTTATTTTACTTTGGCAGAGAATGTTGCTGCTTTTGCACTATCATAGGGCAAAATCCAAAGACAAGCCCACTATACCAGTAATGGAGTACTAATGCAAAAAAAAAAAAAAAAAAAAGAGGTCAGGTGGGGTAGAGTTGGTGGCAATAGCTGAGTCAGCGATCTCTTCAAAGAAACATAAATAATATGTAGATTGTGAAACAACATAATGGGACCTCTATATTCATCTAAACTAGAGTTCAAAATAATCTTTTACAAAAAAACCCACAAACCACCAAACAACAGGCAGATAGAGAGGGACATCTCTAGCATACCAAGTGCATATATTATAAGTATTGAATTTCTGTATTTTCATGATATTTCCAAGAAAATGCCAGTCATTTAATGAAATTATCTTTCTGGGTCAAGCCGTGCAATATATAATGGACCCAGTACCTCTGTCAGATAGACTGAATTCTGTCCTTCTATTTCCATCCTCTGTAATCCATTGGATGAACCTCTACAGTCATCAATGGAAGCTGATGGATGTCAGAAAATAAAAGACAAGCTCTCTTTCTCTGATTCTCAGTTCTGCTCAACCACATAGGAACTGAAATCCCATTTCCTACACTTCTGAAGAGTGTCCCAAACATTAGGCCAAAGAGCATTCTAGAAAAAATCCTTCTTACAGAATTTGTTTTCCTAGTGACACTAAGCTGAACATACAGGAATGCAAGAGGCAGGAGGTAGTAAAGGAGACTCACTAGAGCAAGAGAATGGAATAAACAGAAAATGTTCTAAACATCTCGGGTGTCTGATCCATTTGATTATATTTCTATCTAGGAATGAAAGTACTTAAAATCCACCAATGCACATTTTTAGCTGTGAAACAGGTAGATTTGTGTACATCACTGTGGTTGATGCATTCTCTCATAAATTAAATTTGAAGCCTAAGTAGAACAATCAACAGAACTTTAAAAATTATTCCTTAAAAATAATCCTATGTAAAATCAAAAAGAAACAAAACCATCACCCTAAATACTATCAGTAGAGGCCAATTTTGAGAATTTTTGAAATTTATTACAGTACAATTTTGAAATCAAATATTATTTAGGATCTTACTAACCTATGATGTTCATGAAGAATACCTGAATCTTTAATATATCTGAATACTTTTGCTGTCCAAACTGCATATTTGCATTTTTGTGTGAAAAAGATGATTTAACCAGAAATAAGAAAAAGGCTCAGAACTGAATTTCTTTATGACATAGTGATCATATTTCCTTTTATTTTACTCATATCAATTATTTAAGTTGATATTATTTTAAGAATTATCTGTATCCTATCCATGGATATTGAAAATAACCACATTAATTTGTTCACTCCAGTAATATCAGAGAATGTCTATGTGTTCAGCACTTTATTCATTTAACACAAAAAATTCTAAATTCAGTTCTCTTCATGCCCACACTTTAAGGACAGTAAGATGTCCTGCTGGTTTCTGATGTGAAAAAAGGATGTAAGTGAGGTGCATTGTCAGAGTACTGATCCAAGCTGGGCAGACCACATGCATAGTCAGGTTTAAGATGTGAACATAACAATGATGCAAAGAGATTCTTGTTCATGAAGACATCACTTTCAACATGCTCATACCATTTATAAGCAGCCGTTGAGCTCCTGTAACTTATGTTGGCTGCTTACATGGTTGTCAAGTTATTCCTGCAGACTAGGACTGCCAGTGCAGATGTTTGGTATAGCCATATGTTCTGTACTGGTAGACAAAGATGAGGATGTCTTCAAAAACAGAAAAATTCAAAATCTCACTAATATGCCCCTAACATTAGTATTTAATGGAGACACTGATGCCTTTTTTCCATTTCTTTCTCATTTGCTGACCATCTTGAGACTATCTTAGTGCATTAAATACTTTGCATAGCAGTGTGGTTTCTAGTTAGAGCAAAGTAGCAGTGAAGCTGTAAATGTCACCATTTGGAAATGCAGAATGTTACCTATTTTCTCCAAGAATAAAATGCACTTACATAACTTTCCTCCAGAAATCTTATGGGTAAAAAATAACTCTTGTGCCTGCGTATAGATTTCAATAAATCTAGGTAACTATCTATCTTTATACAGAAAACTATACACAGAGATTTATCAATCAAAATTCAATTTCAGTCAAAACTATATGAGTTTTTAAATAGCAAATTGTCATGATTGGAATTCATAGCTTCCTTCCATTTTAAAGGCCAGTTGTCTTGGTCTGCATATTCATTAGAATTCAAAATACTTCTCCACTTGGAGAAAGGAGACAGAGTTTGAGTGCAGTACATAGTAGATGGAGTCTATTAGAATAACTGAGAACGAAAAAATCAAATGCATATTAAATCTATCAGAGTAGCTTTTCTGGAAAAAACCAATTTATATATGTAGTTATTTTATAACTGAAATGATCATAAATTTGTGTGAAAACTAAAATAAGGTCTGTTAGAGAAAATTCAGACTATTTAGGTACTGCTATAATTCCACTTTATTTAAAATACTGCCTTTCACTTGAAGAACAAAAGAAATGGCAAAATTATGTGTCCTTGTCATGACTCTAAGTTGCTATTTTCACCAGTAGCTCCATTTTCTTCCCCACCAGGACATGAGAAGATAAATCAATTTTAGCAACTCCAGTAATTAAAAACTGTACTTAGGTGGACAAATTAACTTACAAAGTAAGTGACAGGCTAAAAGATTTTGTTTGTCTAGGGAAGATATTTATTACAGGAATGAAAAACAAGTACAACCTGCTCTACATAGAATGCAAATTGTTAAACTAGCCATAAGGTAAAGAAGTGTGTTCCCGATCCTTTTTTAGTCCACTTTTCATTTTTCATTCTGATTCTTCATTCCCTTCTCTTTCCATGAGCTGGTCCAATATCTTATGCATCAATTGAATGTAATAGTTAAACTACTTTCTACACAAGAGTATTTTTGAGGTGACTTACACCAAAATACCTGATGTCATCTGAAAGTCATGCATGTAACCTCTCAATGACAAACTGAAAATTGCTATATATTCATGAAAAAATAGGACAATGATGTCTTAGATACATAATTTTATTATTTTGTCTTATTGCCTTTAGATATTTTTTCAGGACCTTTCAATAACAGTGAAGATACTCTCCTCTGCTATACAAAGACCTCTCTTGTTCATCGGTTTTATTGCTGTAAATCCAACTTCCTACAGGACCATTATGTGAATAAGACATAGCTGCTAGTGTGGTCGTGCAAAAAATAAACTCATTTTAATTTGTTGTTTTCAAAGTATATGAAATTTTACAGGTTTTTTTTTATATTCTGTTTCTCTGGTATAATGTTTATTTGACATGTAATAATATAAATTGCCACCTTTGGAAGGACAAAAAATGAAACTGCAGTATATGTACATATTTGTGTCCTATTCTGTCCCAGATTTAGTTGTGCTGAAGGAAACGGTGACTCAGTCACCCCATTCTGACAAGTCCTTTCTATTCTTTGCATTTAATAACTAGGGATACAGATTTTTTTTTTTTAAAAGGTCAGATGTCATACACTGGAGCCTCATCTTCTGCTGTCAAAGCTCTTAGTGCTGTCAAGCCTTCCCCATGTTTCAGAATTGTGGTGCAGTGTGCCCATTAAATATTGTGTACATTGCCGCCTCTGGGAATTGTCATTCCTTTTATTCAGCATGTCTTGCATGGTAAGTGACATCACTCTGTGTGCCTCTACGACACCTCTGTTTGGTGTTTCAGTAGGTAATGCCATTTTTATCTCCAGTATATCTACATTTCTTGTTAAAACAATTCCTTCAATTAACTCAGGGAAGAATACAAAGTTCAGCAGGCTGGTTAAGGATATTGGATGACTGTTGTAAAACAGGATTCCATTTTCTTGGGAACTCCATTTAACTAGTGCTTACTAGCTTAGCAAGTATTAAAAGGATAAATTTGCTCTAAAATAACGTACAGAGTTTGTTTAATATGTTTGTATATCTTTCTCATTTAGTTTGTTTTCTGTTTGAAAATGATTAATTATTTCCCAGAAACAGGAACCACTTACCCTGATAATAAAAACCGACTACTTCCAGAGACTGCATCAGAAGTAAATCTGTTTTGATTCTACGTTTGTCAACCCACATACTTCTTTTCAGAGCTCCAAACTAAGAAAGTCTTTATTTCTAAGTTTTTTTATTGAAGCAAATCAACAGTTTGACTTTGAAAATAAACACACAGTCTAAAGAATGCAAAAGGTATTATCTGAGTTATAAGATCACTTCATAACAAAAAACAACCAAAAAAAGTTATGTCTGTACCTACACTACAGTGCCAAGTACTGCCAAGGTCAGTTCACATCACAGAAAAAACAAATAGTCCATGAGGCAAATTATACATTTTCTCCAATTAATATTTTTTCATATTTGATAATCCATCAAAACATGACTGTTATAGGGTGAAACAAAAAAAAAAAAGTTATGTCTAAACCCCCAAAATAAGAGATAACCAGTCTGAAATACTATTTTAATAGTAGTAAGTAATAACACCTCCTTCCTGTATCCCAAGAAACTCACCTGAGTCATCTGCAATCCTTACTTACCCTTGTCATGGCTGTTACACCTACAAAGAAACTGAAAATAGCTATCATATCCAGTGACAAGGCTGTGCTTTGAATTCCAGTACACACAATTGTAATACCCTAAACATTTCAGGTCTTTTGGAGTTGTCTGGAGTAAGATTTTTCCTGGTTCAAATAGTTCTACCATTACTTGAATGTTGAGTCAAATTGTTAGTTGCCATTACTTGAAAGTCACAGTGCTAGAAAAAGGGATTTTTTACTCTTTTTTTAACAACTGTAGCTGGCAAGCTTGCTATTAGTTTTGAATTCCATTCAGCATGTTAAAAATACTCTCTTTTTTTAATAAACCTTCTGACTACTCTTTTAATATAATCAGCTTTATCTACTCTAATTATGAATTTCTTAATAAGTTTCTGTAAGAATTCTTAAGTCAGTTGATATAATTTTAACTGTTTTCAATTCCTTCCAATTCAAAAGGTCAGGGTGTGTTTTTTAATTTATTTTAATTTATTTTTAAAGTGCTACTATTTTCAGTCCTATTAATTTTTTAAAACCCGCTAGGAAACAAAAATTCACTAGAACTGAGGTCATGTTTTAAATTTATGACAGTCAAGCTTCAAACTTTTTTTTCTTTCTTAAGCTATTATCTGACTGTGAAAGATCACTTTTTAGATCACCAGCTCCTAGAAGCTTTGAAGACTGGTTTTGGGTTGGTTTTTTTTGTTTGCTTCCTTGTTTCATTGTTTTTCCTCTTGCTTCCTGAAGATGGTAGAGTTATCTTAAAAAGACATTTGTACTTGTGGCAGCAGTATAGAAGACATTGTTTCAGAAAATTCGTTGGTTCTTAAACATGCTAAATATTTTTTCACAACTGACAGTAATGGTGTATCTCTTTCACTACAAATTTTATGATACTATGCATACCTCACCTTCTACTGCTGATTTCATATAAGCTACATATTCTTAAAAGTCTCATTAAAATAAAAACCAAAATGAAACAACAAACAGTTATATAGAATGTATTTGACTGTACTAAAGCAAAATAATTACATTGTTAACATTAATTCATGTCAAAATGACAGGACTGAAAAGGAATAAACAAAACTGTAGAACACTATTAGTACTAAAGTTTCAATTATTAAAAAGCATGCACAGAAGTCCCTGAAAGTACCTTCAAAACACCACAAATGTTATAAATAGACACTAGATTAGGCTAAGGAGAACATTTTGTGAACATCATTAGAAAACTTAACTTTCTGTGATATTACAACAACTTCAAATCATTTTTCATAGCAAAAACAGTAACGAAAAATGCAATTTTAAAGAATGTCACAATATTTAAGTGGAATATTACTTGTGAATACAAGGAAGGATTTGCCAAAAAAAATCCTTGACATCATGACATCACAGAATCACAGAATGGTGGGGATACGAAGGTACCTCTGGAGATCGTCTAGGCCAACACCCCTGCTTAAGCAGGTTCACCTGGAACAGTCCTCCATCCACCTCAATGTCCACCCATCTAACCCACACTTCGTGACCTTACCTATGAGGATGTTATGGGAGACGGTGTCAAAAGCCCTTCAGAAGTCAAGGTAGATGACATCTACTGCTTTCCCCAGGTATCTATCTCCATCAGATATCTGAGCTGCCAAGACTTTATTTGCAGTAAGTTCAGAGAAAGAGGCAGTTCTAAGACTTTACCCACTTCTTAATTCATTGCTTAAAATTAATCAGATTAATTTTACCTCTACTATGAGGAGAGGATACACCACATATAGATAGACATCCAAGTTGAGTAAGTTCCCAGTCTACTTAATGAGATGAACTCTCAGCTAGACTTCAACTCCCAAGTCCTCAAGAGGTGACATTGTTGCTTCATGTAGAAAGTATTCCAATGTCATCAATTCAAGCTTGTAGATACAGTTAGCGTCATTATATATTTGAGTAGAAATATTCTTAAACAGGAACACTTAAAAAAAGTTTCAAAATTAGTCATTTTGAGAATCACATGCAGTATAAATGACCAGATGTTCTATCAGAATTAAAAGGCTCTGAGAATTTATTTTCCATTTCATTCTCATGCTTTCTTATTTAAACTTCAGGCAGGTAGTCTGTCACTTCCATTGTCCAATTATTTAACAACCAATTTCTAATCACTCTGGTTGAAAATCACTTTCAAACAGAGGAACTGTAATCTTCTTTCTTTAATTTAATATCTTAGGTAATTTTCATAGATTCTGAAAGGTGATTGAGTCTACCCATGTCAGATATGAGCCTTAACCACCAAGTATAGGAAATACCTAGGTGTTCCTATAGACCTAATAGTCTGAGGTAGAAGTAAATGAAGTAAAACAAAGCAGTGGTTTCAGATAATGCAAAGGTGACACCACGTTTCTGGAAGTGTTCTGACCACCAAGACACATTAAACTCTTGCACAGGACTCTCCAATGTTTCATTTTATCAAGCTGAGAAAACATGCAGCTGAGAATATAAGAAAATTAAGAGTAGGCTGAAATTTAGGATAGAAAAGAGAAGGAACACACCTCAGCAGAGAATTGCTGGTTACCTTTACCACAAATGTTCAGCACAGGTGATGACCCCAGTTTCACTCTTCTGAAGTAAGTACTGTAACCATCACTCTATTATCCACCACAACGACCAGGTCAAAAGAAGCTAGTTACAGGCCTGACATTGTCTGGCTTCTGAGGTCTCCCAAGACCTCACTTAGGTTCTCAGATCTTTATCCAAAACCTGCCTATATCATATCTCAGTGCAGCAGGTAGGCAAGAAGGTGACATTCCACCCATCCCCTCAACCTCCAATTAATCTCTGGTTTTGTGGTGATTCTTATCTTCTGTTCTTTCTCACAACGTATCTTGTTTGCAGTAAGAAAAGCACCTGCTGTGAGTTTAAGCTTGCTCAGGTGGAGGTGGTTAGTTATTATTCAGTGTTTTGCTTACTCATTATATTTTTCAGCTTCTGTTTTTCCTATAACCTCTCATATTCACAAGCACTGAAAATATGAAAATATTATTTTATTGCTACTTGACCTCTAAAGATTTAGCCCTTTCTTTTTGACCCTTTCATATCATGAGTCTAGATAGACTTGAACCAGACAAATATTCTAAATCAGAGAATCAAAGAATACATCATTAAAAAATTTGTTTCATGTTTACATGTTTCAATAAAACAATCATAATACATAGATACTGCATAACTTTTTAATAGAGTGATCTTTCAAAAATATGAGGTAAAAGCAGGCCTGTTTCTGATAACATTAACTAAAAAAAAAGGAGCATGCAAGGACAGAAAATATCTACCTACCTATATTTTAAAAAAAGCGCACAAATTGAAAAGTTGTTTCAACTCAAATTTGCAGTAATCCTTTGCCAGTTTAAAAGTAAATCTTTACAAAACACTAAAATGGCTCTCTGGATGAATGACCCTTCTAAAATTGCATCCATGGGTTTAGAGGTTGTTTAGGTTGAGGGGTTTTTTTTCCTACAATGAATTCCCAGCAGATTTTTAATGGATAAAGGTATTAATGAGACTGAAGTAGACAGGGAACATTTTGCAGAATCAGAGCCAACCGCTCAGCACCCTACAGAATCAAGTGGCAAATTAATTTATTTGGTTATGGAGCCTATCATTTTGAAAAGAAAAGCTTTATGTCTTTGTGTGTAGATCATCTAGTCATGTTCTCTGACACAGCTGACTATGAAACAGCCTTGGAGAGAACAAGAGAATAATTTTCCTTATGTATATTCTTGTGTCTACAATACCAAACATTTCCTGGGCCCCGCCAAGCCCAATAGTTTCAACTTCTGTGTGGCACTGTTCTTTTCCTTTTGATCAACTTGTTATAGAGCTGTTGACATTTTTTAGTATTTAAAAGAAATAAAATAATATAATACAATCTCAGAAGTTCAGTGTATTTTAGACCAAGTCATTATTGTTTGGACAGGAGTTTTGCTTCCAGTTACTAATTTAAAATATTTTTCTGCAATTAGCTCATTATAGTCTCTGTTGTCACCATTCTTTTGTGGTTTGTGCCCAGCATAGCTGCAAGAGAAATATACTAACCTATATAAACATTGTCAGTATCTTTCACTGCATTTTTATGTCCTATAGTACTTCTTCCCCACTTTAACAATTCTTCGTTCTTACAAAAAAACCCCAACAAAATAAACCCACTAAAAAACGCAAACAAAAGAACTCCAAAGAAATAAAATACTAAGTTTTCTTCTGAAGCAATTTTCAAAAGAAGGGTGCTTGATTTCTTTTTAAGTGAATAAACTAAATTTTAGTATTTCTGTAAGGAACATAGTCTTTCTTGTGTTCCTAGTACTGTCAGTGAGATTCAAAGGCTCTTCTAGAGGGAACTTCACCTGAACTAGGCTCCTGCTCTGGAGGACTCCCTGAAGGAGGATCTCTTCCTTGCTAAATGCTTACTGCTTACAGAGTCTGCTGAGAAAAGGCTTCTGCCTACTTCACACCCTCACTTTTTACCAGTCAGCCCCTGGCTATAAAGTTGCTGAAAGCCATAAAGGGGATTTTAAAATGAATCATGATTCATGTTCATGGAAAAACCAACAGCTCTAATTTTATGGGATTACTATTGTTCATACTTCAACCCTTTGGGAGACATAAAGAATAGAAAGATTTTCTAGTGGAACCTTAGATATATCCACAGAGAAAGTCAAAATTAAAAAAAGTGTGTTTCACAGTTTTTTCTATTTACTGAGCAGGCGTTTAAGGGCTCAGGACCCACCTATAACTCACGTGTCCTCTGCCTTGTCAACAACCTCTTCCATGAAGTCTCGTTCCTGACTTCAGTTGTGAGACACAAGACCCCAGCCATAGCTCTGACATTCACACACACCATCTCCTTTATTTTAAAGGATGAGGTGCCATTAAGTACCTTTAACATGCACTTCTCCTTGGATTCTGTTAGATTACTCTTCTGTGGTTAGTTTCACTCAGTGGGATATGACCAATCCTTCACTTTTTTTGGCTAGCATGGAGATTAGCTCATGTGGTTATCTATGTGAATAAAGCATCTTGGATACACAACAGAGTACATTCTTCAGGGCAAGATAAAGGGATAAATTATATTTTCTACTACATGAAGGAAAATTATAAGAAACGTTTCATATTACTTCTTTCCTTTTAAGTTTCAATATTCTAACAGCCACAGTCAGTATTCATAGCACTGAAGAAGACTCAAATAACCAACTCTGCTCTTTGTGTTTATATAGCATGTGTTCTCACAGGTAACTATTTGGTGTAGTTTTTTCTGTTGTGTTTGATTAGATTTTAGAACACAATCTGCACTCAGTAAGTAAGGATCAATAAACATTAGATGGGAGTCTAATGTATCAATTCAACACACAAATTAAATATATATAGATTTTGAAAAGGGTATTTCTTAAATGTATTTAAATGCAATTCTCTTCAATTTGATCACAAAGACATTAATGAACAAACAAGCATGTATCAAGTTCTTATTCAAGCTTAACAAACCACTGCTTTGAATTGTCAGGGTTTGGTATAAACACAGCTGCTATAGTTGCTGTCTGTTCCATGACCATAAAAAAGTTCTGTCTTCTGAAGGCGCCACTGAAATCCCTACTTCTTCACTGAAAACTCAATGTGCAGAGTTTGATCCTTCAACATTGTGTTAACATTTGCACAGGAAAAAACCCAAAAACCACCAAAAATTCAGAAGACAAGGTAGTTTATGGCAAAAATGCAGAACTATTCAGAATGTGCTTAGAATGCATTTTAAAATGATTAAAATATGTTAATGCACTGATCTTTTTTACACCATGCAGTATACAGAACTGGTTTTCATCAATGTATACTTGTGAATATCAGTGAGGAATGAAGTGATTCTCCCTGCACCAGACACTGCTCTTCAGAAACAGACAATTGTTTTTCTTCTATTGTTTTTCAAGGTCTTTGACAAGATTTTCTTTTCTATGAGGAAATAAATCTATGTTATTTCAGTCTATTCCACAATAATAACCATGGTATTTGTAAAAATTTACATACCTATCTGTGTGCAGAAGGTAAGCAGAGAAATAAAGAAGTGAAATTTGAGCCCAAAAAATTGGATAGATAAGGATTAGAATGACTTAAGAAAAAATATTACTGCTGAGAAGTATGCATAAAAATTCCATTTTCCACATTCATGCAAAGCCTAGAACTCGCTTACATAAAACCTAGATTTACACTATCATGTATTAAGGTTGAATATTCATATCTGAAAAATGTTCAGGGGATTTCAAAACAAATGACTTAAAGAAAAAGATAAGTACCATTTATAACAATGTAATAAGACTATGAAAAATAAGGAAATCTCTCAAACAGAACTAAACACTAGTACGGGCATGAGTTTAGAAAAGTTAATAAAGAAGAAAATATATGCATGTATAATGTGTTGTTACTTATTTATTCCTTCCTTTAAGAAAGACATTTTGAAAGCAAATAGTATTTATTTTTAATGGGTTCTTTGTTCTTGGTGCAAACCATGTTTTCCAGATCAAACTATTTTCTAAACACAAGAGCTTGTCTTTTACTGGGCAAGCTGGATGTCAGCTTAGTGATAGCTACATGCACAATACCTCTGTCAAAGACTGTAAGCCTTCCCTTCAGCGTACACTTACAGCTTTCATTCAGATACTCTTGTTGCTCAGCCTCTGTCAGATAAAAGCACTGAAGGTTTAAATAATTAACAGTTACAAAAAACATGAATAGGAGGCAATCTGCATAGTAACTTAAAGAGCATGATAAAAAAGAACTTTAAAAAGTGTAAATACTTAATGACTACTTTAACAATTGGAGATCCTTTCATCTTATTGCCAAATTCACCCTCTATTCAACATGATGATTATCTAGTTCAGATTTGGTTGAGTCTGCCTTTTCTTTACCTGGCATCTGAGTATTTTATCTGCTCCTGGCATTCAGTTTTGCTCTTTCCTATTTTATTTCTAATTCTCCTATTTTTTAGAAGCAAATCATCCCTTTGAACAGAACTGTCCAGCCAGTCCACATGCAAAACACACAGTGAGTTTCGGAAAATGATTATGGCACAATGTGTAATCAGACCTTGAAACCGTGTCAAAGGTAACCTTCAGCCCTTTGGTCCTTAGGCAGCATGCAAGAAACGTCTGATGCTCATACGTGCGAAACAGTCAGTTCTGAGTAGGAGGATTTGAATGTGATTCCTGGGTTACCAGGAAGAACAAAGACACATGGTATAAATAGGAGGAGGACATGAAAGCAATCAACTTAAGGAAATATGACATTTCATGTGCCTGCATCAATGGGTCAAAGATTACTGCTTTATGTGGCATAGGAGATAGAATACACCAAGAGGAGCTAATGGATTAAAATATCGGTGACTTTTAAAATTTGCTTTTCTATTTTGCACTGCAACTGGTATATCCACTATTTAACATGGTCTGAGTATTACTTTGAAAACACTACACACAATAAATATATGCAGCGAAATAAATGAAGGCATATTCAGGTCTACAGGAAAAAAAAAACAACTGTTTCAAGGATGTATTTTCATTTTTTACAAGCTTTACATTCGTGATAATTTTGATTGCATTTGAGTAAGCATCTGTTCAGGGATGAGCACCATCTACCTGGTAACTCAAGAAGACATTATAAGAAATATGATAAAGTTACAGCAGTATCTTTCAGAAAAAGTGATAGAAGAAGCAGATGATCAAAGAATCTGATGACCACATAACATGGCTTGCACAGTTTCTGATGTTATCATGTTTATTTTTAGAAATTTATATTTATTATATTGGAAGCATCTAAGAATGGGACTCTGATCTATTCCTTTCATGTCTTTTCTAAACTTCAGGCTGCAAAACACCATTCCTATTCTCTTGCATATGCCGGTTTTAATGCTTATGCAGCCTACAACTATGATCTGCAGAAACTGCTTTCAATCAGGTGTGTGAAATGCTTTCTCTCAGTCTAGAGCTGCATGTTTGCAAGAATGGGTTAAAGGAAGGAACTTTACCTCTGATTTACTCATTGCACAGCTCGAGGCAAGTTCTCCCAGTTCCCTATCCTGTGTCCTAATCTATCATTAAAAGGGAAATGGGAGAAGGAAAAAATTCAAGGGTCAAAGATTTCGCAGGGGTTTCAAAGTCAGCAAACACTTCATATGATCTGAAATTTCCAGTTAAATTCATGACCAAGCTATAACTTCTAATTAAAGCTGAATATAACAACAATAAAAAAGAATATGGAAAAACAGAGCAATTACTATTTGAAATTACTGTCGTTAAGAGAATTGAGAATCAGGAGTTATGGCTTTACACAAGACCTCACTCTTACACTTCAGGATGGAGCAACCATTTTTGCGTTTTTTTTTTCCTCCTGAGCTAAACAGTGAATAGTGTTAAATATGTTCCTTAAGTACTCATAAGTTTGATTGATGCCAAATAGAGAATACATGTTGGCATTCAGTAATTTTTAGGTCTTACAGGATAACAAATTATCTTTGCATAGTCTTAGATGCTTCAATATTTGAAGTGCTGCTTTAATGAGGAAATCTTCTATTTTACAGGACAGAAAAGAGTCAGTGCCCAAGGGAAACATCCATGCAAGAAGAAATTTCTTGTAACAACTGCTCTTAGAAATGTTTGACCTTATTTCGACCGTAGAAAAAATTAGGGAACTGTGAAAAATTGAAAAAAAAAGTGTAAAAGTAGCATGGGAAAAAATTAACATTCTACTCAATAGTTCTTCCCTTATTCTCTGTTATCTTGGCTATTAGAATCATCATTATTTTAAAGGCCAGCATTTTAATAATCACTGTATCTGCAAACCATACCTTCTGCTTAGCAAACCATACATTCTGCTTAGCAATATTATCTTATTCTGAAAGATAAAAATTTCAAAGATGTTACAATTTAGGATCCCAAGAAATATTAAAAAGTTGTATTTCTTTTTTATAACCAGTCCATATTTTCCTAAAGTGATTTGATTTTTATATATATCAGAGGATGTTTATTGAGAAATGGTATCATTCACATCTGCAAGTTCTCAAAAACTTGTATTTTCTTAATTAAAACAATGCATGATTGTTTAAAGTAATAAAGGCTTATCATTTTAAAGTGGCAATATTTATTTCTTAAGAATTTTGTAAAAAGAAGTTTCAGTTTTTCATATAAGCACCCATTTTATACATAACAGTTTGAAAAAAAAACTGTGTAGGTTCAAGCAAATACTTATTTTTCTATTTAGTAACTGAACAGGGTGGGAGAAAGGCGGAGAAAGATTAAAATATTTCCATTTATATTAAGAGTATGTTTTCTTTGCTTGGCCAAAATTGGAAACTTCTTAAACTAATTTCCTGTTAAATTAAATAATCCCATATGGTATAAAAGGTCACCTATGGATACTTTAATTAAAAACAAAATAAATATATGTGTCCATTTTGACTGGGAGAGAGTTAATTTGTCTTCATAATGGCTGGTATGGGGCTGTGTTTCGGATTTGTGCTGAACAAGGGTTAATAGAAATGTTTTTGTTATTGCTGAGTGATAGTTACACAGAGCCAAGGCCTTTTCTGCTTTTTCTTCTGCCACACACTGGGGAGGAAGCTGGGGGTGCCTGGGAGGGTGGGAGCAGACACAGATCGGACAGGTGACCCCAACTGAACACAGGAATATTCTAGACCATGTGACACTGTGCTCAGCATATAAGGTGGCGGGAAGAAGGAGGAAGGGGAGGGACATTTGGAATGATGGTGTTTGTCTTCCCAAATAGCTGTAACATGTGGTGGGTTCCTGCTCTCCTGGAGACGGCTGAACATCTGCCTGCCCATGCGAAGCACTGAATTAATTCTTTGTTTTGCTTTGCTTGTGTGTATGGCTTTTGCTTTCACTATTAAACTGTCTTTATCTCAACCCACGGGTTTTCTGGCTTTTATCCTTCCTGTTTGCTCCCCGATCTTACAGGTACAGGAGTGAGTGAGCAAGTGGCTGAGTGGGGCTTGGCAGCTGGCTGGATGAAACCACGACCACATACTGAAATCTCTTTTTTTGAAGGGAATTGACTCTGTCCATATGTTTTGTGTAGAAGGTTTCTACAGCATCTGTTTTCAAATAGCCATTACTTATTACTATTACTAGAATGTACTAGCCCAGCACTCAAAGAATGACACTCATATTCTTGAATTCACCATTCATCTCCTGAATGCCTATGAAGTTATCGCCTCTTGCTTCTTCACTGCTTCTGCTCATTTTCACCATGAGTATACACATTTCTCTGTGAGGAAGCTCAGTAAATGAACAGCTTTATCTAAGATGATGTACTCTGATTCCTAATCCCCTGAGTGATGCACAAAGTTCACAGTTTTGCTTAAATAAACCTCTTTAAACACTTTTTTGTCTTGAAGAGTAAATTCTATTTGAAGACATTTAATAATATTCCATCTCCCAACCACTATAAAACAATAGATGCAAATATGTGATAACTTTTGAGGTGTCTAATGTTCAAAATTCTGAGTTTCCCCCTAAACTATAGCTCACAATGCATTCAGGAAGACTAAAAAAGTAATTTTTATCTATCAGCACTACTTTCTTGACATTTTTTTAAAGCTGCAGTTCTGAAAGCACTTCCAGTACATCTCCCATATATTTTGTAAATATTCCAGACTATCATCTTGCACGTCTAGGCATGAGAGAACTGTGCAACTTCCCATACTTTAAAAGAATCTATGTATTCAGGATTCAAGTTGCACGGACAAACTGCCTATAGTCCTTAAACCAATATTTTGGAATGTTTTATAAATTTTTTAAAATGTCTCAATTGCTAAAGTACAGGTAGCGGCTTACAGGCAACATAACAAAATTTGTTTAAAATCTGCTGGTCAGACTTGCCATATGTAGGATGTCATAAGTGATTTTGATTGATTATTCTATTTCAGTGAAGTATCAAGAAAAATAAACCAGGAAAAATAGAAAACAATTATTTAGAATACAAAGTTTCAGCACACAGAATTAGATGTAGTTTTTTGAATTCTGGTATAGTTCAAGATCATCCTGCAGGTGTCCTTACAAATTAAAAACAAGGAAAGTCAGAAAATCACAATTTGCTCAGACACGTGCTGACTCGAACTTTTGTTATTGTACTCTTCAGTACAGGAACTTTGTCTAAACCTGTCTGTTTAAATTACATTTTTAACTAATGCTATGTGGTAGTGATCAGTGAGACCAACCAAAGACCCTGCTCAAATTTTTTTATCAGTTCTGCTTTTCGCATAAGCATGTCTCATTTTACCAGAAAAGGGATGATGCTCAGTTCTTTCCTAAGTAAAATATATGAAATTTTAAATATGTCAAACTATATTTGACAACATCATTAGTTCTTATTTTCTCAGCCCTGCCAAGAAGGACTTGGAGGTGCTGGTGGGTGAGAGACTGGACACGACCCAGAAATGTATGCTTGCCTTTCAGAGACAGTAATGTCCTGGGCTGCATCAGAAGAAGCAAATGACCAGCAAGCTGTGGGAGGTGGTTTTGTCCCTACACTCTGGTCTCTGGTGAGACCCCCGCTGGAATCCCCAGCACAGGAAGGACATTGACCTGTTGGAGTGAATCCAGAGGAGGGCTGAAAAGTGAATTAGAGGCAAGGCGCACCTCTCCTATCAGAACAAACTAAGAGAATTGAGATTGTTCATCCTGGGAAAGGGAAGGCTTCGGAGTGACCTAATTGTGTCCCACAAGAAAGATATAGAGGGACTGTTGCAAGAGCATGAAGTGACAGGACAGGTGGGAATGATTTCGAACTGGGAGCAGGTTTAGATTAGATATTAGAAAAAAATTCTTTACTGAGCATGGTGAAGGACTGGAACAGGTTACCCAGAGAAGCTATGAATGCCCCTTTCCTGGCAGGGTTCAAGGCCAGGTGGGATGAGGCTCTGAGAAACCTGGTCTAGTGGAAGGCATCCCAGCCTGTGGCATGGGGGTTGGAACTAAATGACCTTTAAGGAGCCTTCCAACCCAGGCCATTCTATGAATCTATGACTATATGATTTTTCTGACCTTGTCTCCTATTTACTTCTTCTTATAAATAGAAAATTGCATAGGTGCTTCATTAGAATTTCTAAAGCAGTATCTCTCTATATATTATTTCTGTAAGACATCAATTTCATTTCTCTTAGGCAGCATATATCAAAGTCATACATTCTGAGTACTGCCTTTGGAAAAAAAAATTAAAATATGGAAAGGGTAAAATGTCACCAATTAAGAACTTCCGTGGTGACTGGTCTTTTTATGTTTCTAAATGTAATTTCTCTTCATTAAGATGACATAGTAGGAGTTTCCAGATATGAGAATTTTAATATAGTCTTCTTTTAGGTACCATCTTTTGGCAGATACCAGGATGCGGGGAATTTGTCCTTGATGATTCAGCTATATAGCTAACCGATTACCAGATTGAGATGCTTCTTTGTTGGAGTGATTTGCTTCCTCTTATGATCTGTGCAAATTATTGCAGATTCAAGTTATTAAAATAAAAGGAAGACCTGCTCTGCAATAAGAGAAGATCCTGTATTTTAAGGAAAACAATCTGAAGATGAAAACTGGATACCTTAAACTGAAAGGTAAAAGTCCTATTGATTTAAACAGCAGGAGGATTTCATCATGAATGTTAGAAAAATTTGTCCCACAGGTTATTGAATATATCGCATGCAGTTATGAAGACGAAATAGTAGTTCAAGGTCTGTGTTATTTTAGCAGGCATGCACAACGGATTTTTTTCTTCCCCATGAAGTTTCTCTTTCAGAAGACTGTATTTGAAGTAAATCTCTGGAATATTTTCTAGTAAGTGTTGTCCATGTACGTCCTCTATGAAGGTCCTAAGGAGGGCAAAGTATTTTTAATAAAAACATTGCCTATGAAGACAGATTTTTAATAAATAACTTATATTCTTTAGATTTTTAAAGGTTCCTAAAAGATAAAACTTATTGAAAACTTACTGATGCTTATTGAAAAGTAGAAGGCTAGCTGGATTTTACTTTCTCTTATCAGCCACAGGCATGACTAGCTGGCTTCAGTAGGCACTATAAAGGTGTCAGTAAAATTAACTTGCATTTCAATTGAGCCTTGACTAGAATCACAGGAGAAAACACAGGTATATGTTGGGAGAGGAGCAGCTGGAGAGTAGCCGTGCAGAAAGGGATCTGGGGATGCTGGTCAGCAGCAGGCTCAGCAGGAGTCAGCAGGGTGCCTGGGCAGCCAAGAGGGCAAACCCCAGCCTGGGGCGCACTACCAGCTGCTCAAACCAGACAGTTACCCCACCTTATCCAGCCTCACCTTGAGTACTGTACAGTTCTGGGGCCCGTGATTTAAGAGGAATGTGAAGGTCCTTGAATCCATCCAGAGGATGGCATCAAAGCTGGTGTCATGGCTCAAAAACCTGACAGAATAGATTTTTCACAAAGGCCCCCCTTTTCTTTCCTTATAAAATAACCAAATAATTTAAATTCTGTACTTCTGAAAAACACCAGAAACTTTCATTCACCAAGATAAGTGATTGAAATGTTCCTTTTTTACAAATGGATTTACAGCATTTGAAAATGAAGATAAGACTTTTTCAGAAAGAAATAATCTTGAGTCCAGCAGTGTAGAGACCGTGTGAATATATATAAACAGATACAAAATGCCATGAGCTTCTGGTTGTGGTTGTATAGAAAAAAAGCAATTATTCTCCTGTCATTCTACTGCTATGAAAAAAACTAGATTTTTTTTTGTCAATCTGTAATCCACATTAGCAGAAAAGAGAAATCTTTTGCTTCTTTGAGAAGTCATCAATTGAAGCAATGTAATTTCTCCCGAGAGCAAGGGAAAAGCAAAGATGAAATCAGGACCTTATGAGTCATAGCTTTTTCTCTCTTCTATTTTGGGAATGCAACATCTGTAAGCTACCCTTTATTCAAGGATATTCAGAATTGAATTCCTTGTATTTTTATCAAGGACTAATCCAAGTCCTTGATTAAAAACAATTAACAGTCTAAGGCAGAACATGTGTTTGATTCCTCCTACTTCCCACAGTAAAATAAAATTGACACACAGAAAGTGTGGGATTTTTTTGGTTGCTGATTTTCTTTGTTTCTCCTCTGTCCAAGAAACAGGAATTCTCTCAATATTTTTTGGTAAAAGGAAAATTATACAGAAGTTAAGGAGCTTTACATTCAAATCTCCTAGAAGTTTACAGTAGCTAAGTCATCTGTATCAAAACCATAAAGCTTTAGTGGCAGTATTTCTCCCTGAAAGATTCTCAACAGAAGAAAAGTTTCACTCATTATGTCTTGCTGGGGACTAATGCAATCCCACTGAAAGTATAAAGGCATGAAATTTTTCTCATGATTAATTAATCTCAGTGTGGTACTTGGTTGTGGGCTAGACAATCTCTGCAGATCCATGTATTACTTGGCTGAAATATCTTCTGATAGTAACTCAACTAGTCATTACAGATGAGATTATAACAGAGGCATAAGGCAGTTAGGTACCTACTTGCTATTAAAATGTGGAAATATTTTCAAAGACCACAAATATTTACAATCAGACATAACTTGTTTTACATGGAACACAAGTGAAATGTCAAAAATCATACTTAAATTGTTTCAAAAAGAGTCACACACCTAAGCAAATGTTAAACATTGATTTAACATTTCTAGCAGAAATGAAAACAAAAACTTATTCGTTATACTTACAGAAATTGGTTTTGTTTCTTTACATGTCTAAGATCTGACAATGCAAATTAAGATTGTATGAGTGAAGAAACTTAAAATATATAAATAATATATAAATAATAAAACCTTCTGGTTTTATTCTTGTCTCTTAAATTATTCTGAAGTATAAGTATTTATTTTACCTTTTCCCAGATCCCAAAGTGGGGGTACTTAGTTTTAGGAAACATACATAATACAATCCACAGATGGTATGAGAAAAGGGGAGGAGAAAAATGAAAAATTCTTAAATCATTTTGTCCTTCTCACTTTTTCAACAGTAATTTTTTTTACATTCGATACTGTTATGCATTCTCTTAACCAATGTAAGCTTTAAATGAACAAGTGCTATCACAGGAGACTTGGCACTAATGAAAGCCAAAAGGACACATTATTTTGGTTTCCTAAATGGAAACCATAATTTTCAATTAGAAAGTAGAAGTGAAAAGATAAAAATGGATGGCCTTTCTCAGCTGCTAACCTTTACCTGCAGATATCTATTGAAGAATGCACTTAACATCCATCACCAGAAAAGCTTTATTCATTCAATATTCTCAGATACTTTACAGAGGCTTTTGGAGATATTAAAGAAAAAAAGAATCCACCTGTTCTAAAATGGAAACTCCAAAACCACACTGGAAGCATGTTTTTAGATCTCTATACTGTATATTCATACACTGTGTGAATAGGTGTTGTAAAGCACTAAACATATTTTGATCCTTCAGTGTCTGCCAGGCTCAAATTGCAAGGAATTACATGGCATGTATAAAATAATTCAGTAAAAAATGCATTTGTTTTGTGCTATCCTTCCAAGAGCTGGTGCATTCATGCAACTTTGAACCCTTTTAACCATGGCAAGATGCTCCCCTGTCTCCTTGTGAGCAACGTAATGACATTTACCTCACACACACACACAATTGCCATTCTGATTATGTCAACAGGCACATTTCCAAGGGATGGTAAGATTAAGTTACACTTTCCTTCTTTTCTTTCTCCTTCTAATTTCTGTATAAAATATTATCTCCTACAAAATGATAGATTTAACATGCATATCTTTTAGCCAGACAGAATCTTTACAATAGTATTAAAAGCATGCCTCTCACAGTATCTTTCTGGATAAAATGTCCAGCACACAACTGAATAAACATGCCATGCATTGGGTGAGTAACTGACTCATAGATCAGGCCCAAAATGTCCTTTTACACTGTCTTGTAGATTTTTGTTCTGTTTTACTATATAACCTATGATAAAAATTATTTTATAAGACCATGCTCCACTATCTTAGTCAACTGGGTTAACCCATCAAGCCTGGAGAAAGTCGATTTTGTTGCATTTAGGTAAAAGGAACTCTGTCAAACATTTCTTGCTAAATTCCACTCTTACCAATTATATTTCAACAATCAATATACCTAATTTTAGAAGTTCTATGAGTGTACACATAGCTTTTCATGACACTGTAATTAAGTACTTTGTGCTTCTTATATTTGAAGTGGAAGAGTCTAAACCCAATGGTATATGGATAGAGCTTATGAGCTGCCTTTGCACAAATATAAATTTCTGTGACTGCAATACAATTAAAAAAAAAAAAATTAAAGATCATATTTGCAATGTCTACAAAAATATGTTGATAGCAGTGGGATTAACAGGTGTCCTTCTGGGAATTTAGGAGTTACACTGAACTAGAAAATCAGCTATGAAAACTGACATTAGCTAACAAATTGTTAGCCAGCTGAGAAGACCAGGGACTAAACTGGCCAGGAAATCTGCATGAAGTTTAGACGTGTAAATGAGGCAATGTAGAGAAGTTTGTACTGGCTTCAACAATGGAAACAGTCACAAAGAGCTTCATGAGTCTAAATAAACCTCCTTTCTGTGTAAGCATGAAATTTATTTACTTAGCACACTCCAGCTCCTGGGTCATTCCCATGTTTTATTAGCTCTGGCCTTTTCTACCAGGAGACCACCTTTAGGTTTGCTCTACTAGTGGAATCACACACTCTGGAGGTAGAGAAGGGCTGTCCAGAGGCACAAAGGGAGCTGATCTGCATATCAAAATTTAAAATACAGAGTAATTCTGTACAACAATTACACTACTGAAGATAAAGTTCAATGTCTTGTAGAGTAGTGTACACAAGAATTTGGCCCATGCGGTCATATACTGCATGCTTTATTTGATTACTGCTGAACAAGATAGGATAGAATAGAATAGAATAGAATAATAGAATAGAATAATAGAATAGAAGTCAGTGTAGCTCAGTTGGAAGGGACCTATAATAGTCAGTCAAATCCTAAGCAGTTCATTTACAACATACACTTTTTCAGTGTTGTAATTTGCACAACAGGTACTCAGTGAAATAGAACAAGCTAAGGTTCTCAATAACTTGAAGATGTATGGAGCTTCCTTGTAAACTTGATTTATATTGCACTGTCTAATATGATTACTTATAGAGATTATGATTGCATGTGGATATAATTTCAGTTAAAAGGAAGTCCAGCCTTTTCAGACAGAGTACTTAAAATGGATGCTTATTGCCAAAAAGGCAGATAGATGAGAGACAGTCTATTCTAATCTGCATGATTTAGAATTCTAAGAGGAAGAAAATGTTAAATTGCAAGGAGTCTCAGAAATGCTAAGTCAATTTTACAATTCTGAACTCTTAGTGTGTCTCATTTTACTGCAGTAATGTTTCATTTAGCTCTGCCTTCCAAAGTACCTCATTCATATTTCTAGAATTCATCTCAGGTTTTTCTGTAATAAGATTCTGGCTTCCAAATGCCTGACTCGTATTTCTAGAAATCATCTCTGGTGTTGTTGTTTAGTAGGTCACACAAGAACATTCTTCTTTGAATATGGTAACTTTTTTGAAGATTGCTTAAGCTTTTTTTTTTGAAAATTTATAACACTATGATTAAATTTAACTGCATAAAGAAATACTATAGGACTTTGATTTTATTGCTTTGAGGTTTTGTTTTGGTTTTGGATTTTTTTTTTTTTTTAGGGAGGGTGAGCTGTCAGATTTACTTTCTGCTGTTACACAATCTAAACAGAGATTCAGCAGACAGAAATCTCACCATGAGCGAGATGATTCAGGTCATGTCTCTGTAAAACAACACTGAACATAAATCCTTTTGTATTTTTCCTACCAACATAATCCTGAAAAGGCACTAAAAGAGTGCTTGTAGCTGTGTTGGAAAGATGTTGCTGCTTCTAAAAGCATATCCACAAAGACTAAGAATGTAGATAATAAAGAGGAAAAAAGCAGTATCTAGATCTAGTGAGTCAGGTCATTCAAACCATTCCATTTTTGTAATGGTTGCTCTAGTATGTAACTAGAACATACTTTTAATTAGGATGTCGATTTTCCCTCCCACTCTGGTGAATTTCTATTATTTCTCTTAAATAACTCTTGAAATTGCTTTGGAATTTTGAGAATTCAACTCAGCTTTTGAAAAATTTATATGATATTAAAAAAATTACGCAGTGCTCAAAGCATGTGGTGTGGTGTGGGGAACACCATGGGATTTAGTACTGCCTCTGTATTTTACAGTATTGAATTTTTCAATATACAGGAGCATTGCTTCACACTCGGACAATTTAGCAATTTCCTCTAACTCCAGCAGCATCTTCAGTCATCATTGTGGTGAGGTACGAGTAAAACCAGAAATGCCTAGCTGGGCAGAGGCAGGATCCTCACAAGCCTTGAAGTACACAAGTAACTAAACACAGCACCACAGCACTCCACTTTTGAAACAGTGCCCACTACAATAAGTAGAAGGAAAATGTAAATATTTCTATTTTATTGTCCCAAAAGTATCCTATCCATGGATGCATTTTGATAAATGCATATTTATACTCGAAGGGAATATATTGCCTTCTAAATAACAACAAACCATATTATTGCTGTATGCATTCTTGGAGATCTAGAAATTACAGGAAATTCTAGAATTCAAAAGAAAGAGACATAATTAAAAAGTTGGAAAGTCTTGGGCCCATCTGTCTGCTATTCTGTCATGGTGTTACTAGAGAGAAAGAGAGAGATGAGGAAATTATTCCCAGAGTATCTCTGCAGTCTTCTAAGACAGGGATTATTTTGGAGTTACAGATAAATATTGTTGAGTGCACAATCTAAAGAGTTATATTTTAGCCAGATGCAAGGAGAAAAGAGAGATGAAGATACTTGTCTCTATCTTTCAGTTAGAATGTTTTATAACCCTGAATGTCACAATGTTATAGCTACATTTAAAAAAACACGGTTTTTTTTTCTGACTCAGATGTCTGTCTTTTCACTAACTTTAGGCCAGAATTTTCCATTTCTTGGTTGTAGCCATACTTTAGGGAAGTGGAACTAGGGACATATATCCTAGGGAGAAGACAAAGATGCTGTCCAGATGTGTAGGGAGGGGATCAGAAAAGCTAAGGCACAGATGGAGCTGAATTTGACAAGGAACATGAAGACCGACTAGAAGGGCTTTTACAGATATGTTGCCTGGAAAAGGAAGATGTACTTCCCACAATAAATAAGATAAGAGAACTAGTGAAAAATGCCATGGAGAAGATTGAGGTACTAAAAATTTTTTTGCTCCTGAGTTTTCACTGGTAATCTCTCTTCCTACATCTGTCCAATTCCCAAACTTCCAGACAGAGATTGGGGGAATTAAGTCTCCCGCATTGTAGTGGATCAGTTTTTAGATCACCTGAGGAACCTGAGGATACAGAAGTCCATGGGACCCGATAAAATACATCCTAGAGTCTTGAGGGAAATAATAGATGTAGACACTAAGCCATTTTCCACCATATTTGAAAAGCCAGGGAATCAGAGGAAGGCCCCATTGACTGAGGGGATAACATACCTGTTTTAAAAAGGGTACTTAGGAGGACCCTGGGAAGTACTGACCAGTCAGCTTCCCCTCCATGCCCAATAAGATCATAGAACAGATCCTCATGGAAGTTATACCGAAGCATATACAAGACAGAAGCGTGACTAGAGACAGCATCATGGCTTCACCAAGGACAAATCATGTCTGGCTAATCTACAGTAATAAGAAGCCATGTACAATAATGTGACTCCATCAGTGGCAAGCAAAGAGCAATCAGTGTTATCTGCCTGGATGTTATCTGCCTGGATGTTTTTAAGAAATTTGATAAGATCCCCCATAACATTCATGACAATAAATTGAAGAAATATGAGTGGGATGGATGGATGGTTAGATGGGTAAGGAACTGGCTGAATGGCCATGTACTCAAAAGTTGCAGTCAATGGCTAAATATCCAAGTGGAAACCAATAACCAGTGGTGTCCCTTAAAAGTTCCTACTGGGACCAATAGTATTTAATACCTTCATTAAGGACATAGATAGTGGGATTAAGTGCACCATCAGGAAGTGTGTGGACATCAGAAAGATGAGTATTGCACTTGATGCACTAGAGGGAAGGGATGCCATGCAGAAGGACTTTTAAAGGCTTGAAAAGTGGACCAGTGGGAACTTCAAGAAGATCAACAAGGCCAAGTGCAAGGTCCTGTACCAGTGTTGGAAGAAACCTCAGTATTTTACAGACTGGGGATGAATGAGAGGGCTTGGGGATAACGGTGGATAAAAATATTGGACAAGAGACAGCAACATGCACTTGCAGCCCAGAAAGCTAACCACATCCTGGGCTGCATCAAAAGCAGTATGGCCAGCAGGTTGATGGAGGTGATTCTGTCCCTCTACTGTGGTCTTTTAAGACCCAACCTGGAGTTCTGCATCCAGCTCTGGGGTTCCCAGCACAAGAAAGCCATAGACCTGTTAAGGTAGGCCCAGAGGAGGGCCACAAAAATGGTCAGAAAAGCTGAATTGGGACTGTTCAACCTGGAGAGCAAAATGCTCCTAGGAGACCTTACTGGGGCCTTTCAATATACAAAGGATTCTTACATGTAAGATGGAGAAACATTTAATCAGGCCTACAGTGACAGGAGAGGGGACAAAAGAAGGTTTTTTTATTATGTATGAGAGTGGGGACACACTGGAACATGTTGCCTAGAGAAATTATGGATGTCTCATTGTTGGAAGTGTTCAAGGTCAGGTTAGATGGAGCTTCGAGCAACCTGATGTAACAGATGTCCCTTCCCATGCCAGCAGGGTTGGACTGGACAGTCTTGTAAGGTCCTTTTAAAGCCAAACCATTGTATGGTTCTATGATTTGTCTGTCTAAGATCATCCAGTGTTTATCTATGTGATCCTAATACTTTTTCTATCTACTGCTATTAATGACACACTATAGACGGAAAGAAAAATAATTTAATGTGCCTCAAGAACAGTACTAACTTTTATGGAGAGTATAAGATCCAGTATTCATGTCCATTCAAGTGAATTTTCCAGAGGAATTTAGCATTTCCAGCAATTCAGCACTGTGATCAGTTCGATGTATATTCCTTCATTACAGGGTGAGATAATAGTGATACAATTACACATCTCTGTCATTAACAGCATGTTTGTATGTGACTTTGCGTATGCAATTACAAATCAAATGCCATTGAAACACACCAGATTTAGGAAAATATGACCGTCAATAACCCAGATTAGAAGAAATAGATACAAATACTATTAATCTTCAAACTGTATGTCATAATAATGACACTACTTTTTTAACTCTTATGAATAGTCATGCTTGCTTTCCACATCGTTGTTTTTCTGAAGAAATTTGTTCCTTCTTTTTTGTTTATTTTTTTTTACTTATGAAGCATGTCAAAAATACATGGACTTCACCTCATATCTTCCAAAGTCCAGGGAGAACCTAATGAGTTCTCAGTGATCACATTTACATTTCACCCAGGAAGAAAAAACATAAATTTGTTTATGTTTTCCAACAATTCCTCTTATTTTTAAGTGTGTAAGCATTTTCTGAATATCTTCTGTTTTTCTAATTCAAAGATAGACTTTTTTAATAAAGAATAAATTCCATAGAGTCTTGAGAGTTACATTTGCCACTGCTGAGAAGCAATATTTAATGTCAAATATAACACTGTATTTGTCCTAATCCATTTTAAATCCTGACAACTATTACTTTTCATTGTTTCTCATATAAATGTCTGGTTTTTGCCTTTTTTCCTGAATGCCACAATTAAAAAAAATTAGCATTCTGACTCTTTCTTCCGTTTTGTTTGTTTTCAATATAAGTACATAAAATAGAAGTTCACTAATGCAAATATTGCGCTTTTCTCTTTAGATTTATAAAATATAGAGGGACAATGAAACATTTTAAACCACTTATAGTTGTTTACACTCATCTATATCATTCAACAAAGATCGTTTTAAGAAATCAAGAAAAAACCTTATAAAGAGATGCATTAAATAACCTTTTTTACACTTTAATAACTACTACCAAGTTTCGGCGTATACATGTTGTTTGACAACAACCAAAACAACAACTTATTTTCTTGTGCCTTAAGTTCTTCCTTTTTTGTCCTGTTTTTTTTTTATTTTATTTTTGTTTGAGTCTTTCTGAATACCAGGACTGCATGCATAAATATACCAAGATATCTTTTTATATGTCTGGCTTTACATTTAAATCTGTTTCCATCATAGAAAAAAATGATCTATTGTATTTAATGAAGACTCAAAATCAGGAACAAGAAAAAAAATTCTCAGTACTCTGGTGAGCTATAAAGTTGTTGAAACATATGAACCACATGAACACATAACTCAGTGAAAGAAGTCTTCTGTGTTCCAAAACAGTACATGCCATGAATATAGATCAGCTTTGCTATTAAGAAAAACAAGGTCAAAAGTCCTTGTAAAAAGACATACAAACAAAATTACCGTACCTCATCCTGTGTATCAAAAATGGCAGAAATATGAGCATTTGAGCAGCCTGTATGCTACTCTACACTAACTATAAGTTTTTTCACGAAGATAACAAATATTTCTAATGTTTGCCATTATCTGCCATTTTTTAAATTTAATTTTTTTATGGAAAAGCAAAACTTCAATAAATAAATAAACCTTATTTTGGACAAAAGTTTGGTACATGCTAGCATCCAGGAACTGGAATCACAGAGAAGGCAGCAAAGGGTTTAGATAAATTGTCGTAGATCTAGGATTATTTTGTTATTCAATCCAATGATGATAGAGGAATATTTATAATGGCAAGAAGATGCAGTTCTTTTTTCAGTTTTAGAGACAGGAGTATTAGTTTTGATCAATATTATAATTAATGATTATGGAGTTTCTTATATTTTTGAATATAATTTTACTGTACTCCTTGAAACCCCTTGATTGCTTATTACCTGCAACACAAATTCCATCAGTGTATATGGCCTTTTATTTTTTGTATGTATCTCTAAAAACCAATTTGCACACAAAAATAATAAATACAGATAAATAGTAACTTTTCCTTCTTCCTACTATTACCCACTGTTTTAAAACTGACAAATCATTCTTGATTAACTTTCTTCTCTTTTTTTTAAACATAGAATATAAATTATTTAAGTAAGAAAAAGATACGAATTCTCAAAACATTATACATTTCCTGTCCTTTCTCTCTAAAGTGAAGGCAGTTGTTAAAAATAATACAGTCTAGCCCAGTTTCCATAACAAAATGGACAGAATTCCAAATCCATAATCAAGAATGTTCTCCTTTAAAATCAAAACTGAGCCAAAGATCTACAATCAATCAAGGGAAAAATCCAGCAAATATTTCTGTGCAAATATTTCTATGAAGAAAAGAGCCACTTACCTAAAACCCCCAGCCTGTAATTGATAGTGACAACAATGACATTTCCATAACTTGCGAGAATGCTGCCATCAATCATATTTCCAGTACCCTCCATGTAAGATCCACCATGGATGTAGACCATAACAGGTTTCTTGCTGTTCTGATCATGAATGTCTGAAAAAATTCAAGTAAGGAAAACACAATAAAGTAATAAAAACACAAGGAAAATGGCATTAGAAATTTTTAACAGAGCTAAAAATAGTCTTAATTATTTCCTATATTTTCAATGTCACCACCACTTTAACCAGCTAGCTTACATAGTTCAAGATCATCCTACAAGCCTAATGTTTATAATTCCCAATTTCAAATACTATTTCCTCTAAAATGGTCTCAGAACACTTGAAATGCATTCAGTATTACAAGGAATTGAATTTTAATAGAAATGTCTTAAAGCCTAAAAAACCAAATTATGAAATAATCTTGGTTTTTTTAGAATACTCGGATTCAAATATATGCCAATTTAGAAATATCTGTGTATCTAATAATAAAATTATAGTAATGATCCATACTTCCCCATTTCTCATGGGACATAATTATTGAAATTTTCTTTCCAATAGTTCAATAAGAGATAATATCACAAAATCTAACTGTTCTAGTAGAAGAAAACATAGTAGACTGTTCCTTCTTTTAAACAGCCTAGGACATAAAAAAGAGAGAGGATTTATGTGAACTCATGGCCCATATATTTTGTATTTAAATCAAATCATGTATTTTGTGTTGCACTTTCCCTAGTCTGGAAGCAGCTAAGCCTCAAAGAACAGCCTTGAGTTAATGGTATTGCTGATCTTTTGTGCATGCAGAAAATTCTTGACTACTTTTAGAAAGGTAAACAGCTGGGTCTTTATCTCTAAAAGAAAGTTAAATGAAATTGACAAAATATAAAAAGTTCCAAAAGAAAGTTAAATGAAATTTATATTACATATTTAATAGTGAGTTATAAAGATGTGCTAATGAATGATTGGGGTATATTTGGGACCAGATTAAGATAAAAATGTAGGCTCTTGATATAAGCGATGATTCAGAATACCTAAATCTGGAACTTATATTCTCTACAGAAACAGTGTGAAGAGAGGCTAAGCTCCTGTATAAAGTAGAGGGCAATTCAGCAAACTGCCACTAGATATACAAATCTTTTACATATAATTCAGTGTATCTGCATGGAATCAGAGCACTTCTTTCAAGTATATAGCACAACACACAAGGAAAAGCAGAGTCTATGATTATTCAGCCAGGTTTTGAAAAAAAATGTTTTGGATAGGCATATTTTGAAGAGTGGAGAAAGGAGGTCGATAAAGATAAAGCTGAGATAAATATCTACAGGTGAGGCATCTGGGTTTGAAAGCCTTCCAAACCTTTACCTTCCCCTCAGGCTTATTAGGGAATTCTTTGAGACACAAAAATTGTGATCAGCAATGGTACCTAGTAGTACCTACCAGATACTCAGTGTTTTATACATGTGGAACTAATTAGAGCATATTTAAAGGTAAGTTTTGACTGTCATAGTCCTATGTCCCACTTTTGCTTTACTCATGTGTATACACTACTTTCAGAACCAAAAATTTCCAGCTGAGTTCAGGAATGTCCAGGCTGCAATATACACCTGTCTACTTGTCAGAGTTTAAGGCTTGTCATTGAATCTGCCTGCTTTCCATGAAAAGATACATCCTTACATGTTGTATTTTAAAAGTGGCACTTGAGCAGTGGAACAAAAGTTTTTGTGATAAGATCTTTTTAATTGTTGTGACTAAGAGTAGTACAGCAATTAAACAGATCATTTAAAGCAATGTGGTGCATTCTGGTGGATCTATTTTTTTTTTATTGTCAGCATTTTCAGCAAAGTACATAAAAGTGCTTCTTCTCTGAAAGCACAGCTATGCCCTCAAAAAAAACTAAAAGCAGCAATTATTTAACAGAATTATTTGTGTTGCTGAATTACCTTTCCCTTCTTTCCGCAAAGCCTCATGGCACGATTTTTGTATTTAATCTTTTCTTATTACCTAGTTCTACCTCAGGGTTGAATCTTTCACTGATGAAGTCAATAGAAGTTTTCCCCTTCCCCTTCAATGGGAACATGATTATCTTCAACATAAAGGAAATTAGCTCAATGCTTTATATGCTTAGATATAAAGTAGATAGCCCTGTTAATCATGAAATCCTAACATCTTATAAATTCTTAAAAAGGTCGAATAATAATGTGTTCATAATCTAATATTTATCTTTATTTTTAAAGTAATTTTTGGTTTTGCTTGTTATTTGTCCTTTACTTTAAAATTAACGTCAGAATTTAGTATAGAAATGATAATACCATCACTTGAAAAAAGCATAGGTTGCACAGAAATAGGAAGATGATAATCAGAAAATAACAGAGTAAATTTAGAGTACTCTGCACAGTATTTCTGTGTTGTAAGAAAAAGTGTAATTCAGCAGTGAAGGTGGTGGAGTAGAGGACAACCAGTGTGAACCAAAGACCCGAGGTTTTTATTATGGTATTTTTTATATAGACAGAGTAGCTACAATAGACCTGAATTCCCAGGAAAAGAGGTGATAGTATCCTCACTGCAGAGTGTATGACTCTAAGGGAAATAGAGAGCATATATGTTTCAAAGTCATTTGAAATTTTGTCAGATCGGAGAAAACAGGAAAAAAGATGTGGAATAACACTTTGGATTGGCCAAGTATGAAAGGATTAATAAACATATTGCTTTGAAGCCAGACCAATAAACTACACAGGGTTGTTATCTTCTAATTTAATTTGAAAATGTTTTTTTCTTAATTTGGTAAATACATGTAAACTAAAAATGTAACTTTGAAGAAGAGGAAGGGTGAGAATAGGGGAAGATTTCATGACTTCTTTCTATTTTGGTGCATCCTAAATAGATTTGTTGTGTCAAGGCAAGAGAAAAAAGGTATTTTCATTTAAAACCTTTTTTGGGTACTTCACTGTGAACTTTAAGCATTTCCTTTTAGGAAAGCCAATCCAGCTTTAAAAGAAGTCAATGAAAATGATTGTTACTGATTTCAGTGGGAATGTGGTCAGAGTCAGAATGAATGTGTTTCAGAGGCTAGCTGATTACAGGAAGAAAAACAATAAAGCAACATGAACAGCTTCCTTTATTTTTGTGTCCTGAAATAAACCACATCCTGTGAGGGAGAAAAAAAAAAAGTAAATAAAAATAGCAAAGACAAAGCACAATTCAACTGCATCAATGTACAGCATGTGCACTGGGGAAACAGTGGAAGTGAAAGGTAGGATATATGTGAGTTTTTTCATGAATTTCAAACAAGTGAATTTACAAAATGTGTAGGAGGGAAAAGAGCACATGCATGTTTTTAAATTCCATTTTCTCAACCTAAGAAAGAATAGAGGGGAAAAAATATGTGGTTTCAAATAACATTTATGTTACTCACTTCTCACATATTTAGGAACAAAATTTACACCTATGTCATGGAGGAACTGCAGTCATCTATATGCTAATTTAGATTTTAAAAAGAAAAACAATCAAAGTAAATTCTAAAGAAGAAAATAAAGAAGCACACTGATGTGAGCTTCTGCAAATAAGGGACTAAAAATCATGTTGAAATAACAGCAATAATAATAACAATAATCATTCTTATTATAACAAAAATTGAAAAGTTTATGTTCATGCATCAGGGTCAGGCTTTGAAAAAACAAAAAATACCTTCATCTTCACCACGATCATTACTGGTTATATCATCTGCGCTTTTCTTTGTGTTGGCTCCTGGGATCATAATGAGGAGGAGAATAAAGGGAAAAAAGAGAATTCAAAACCAGCAGGTTCTCAAAAATAAAAAAACCACTAGTACAAAAAATGTAACAAAAATGTCAAAATCTGTTACATTTGAAATTGAAAAACAAAAAAGATGCAAACTGCACATAAACATAAAATGTCAAGAAGAACAAATTGAAAATATTTGAAAAAATGTATTATATTCTGTGATAATGCAGTACTTTAGTTAAAAGTGATTTCTGCAAAAAAAAACCAAATTAATGTGCTATTAAAAAAGAATAATATAAACCAAAAAAGTATGTTAAAAATCACCAAAGTATGTTTTTACACAAGAAATGCAATTTGTTTTATTCTGTTCTGTACCTTGAAGAAATAATGCCTTCAGTTACTTTCTTCAATGACTTAGCATTTTATTCATCCTCATTAGAATTTATTAAGAATTAGCCACAACCTGAATTTTGGATGGAACTAATGCAAAATAAATGATCATTTGAGTTTTACACAACTTGACTGGACCAAGACAAACCATAAAGACCTCCTTAGAATTTAATCTTGCTTCCCATTTGAGCAAAAAGATATTTATAATGAGACTGTAAACAAAAGTGAAACAGAGTTGAGTTAATCTCAGACACGAAATTGGTCCAAAACCAGTCTTGGTTCAAAATATATCACATTTCATGCTCTTAAAAAAACCTAGAAATTAATTGAAAACATTTACTTACCATGATAAAGAACTTTTATTAGAAGATTTAGAAAAGAATATGTTTTAATTTGTGTTCAATATGCTTTCTTAAAATACTTTTGAGGTGTACACATGCACACACAGACACAGGCACTCACACACACATAAACATTTATGTCGTAGCCTGTACTTATAGGAGCAAGAGGAAATAAACATAGTTTTCACCACCCCCATCCTTGGGCAATACTTCTGTTTTCTGACTAAAAAAAATAAAAGTACACCAAGCTATCCTTGCACCCATCATTCTAATATACTGTGCTTACTCCTGTAGCAAGTAGCCCTCTGTAATGTAAATACTTACTTGATAAGGAGTGCAACAGGAATAGGAAACTCAATTCATAAGTTAGCTTAGAAATTAACAAAGATACTAAAGAAATAAAATCATCTAACCACTCTAATCATTATTTTCTTGAATTTTCTTTATTTTGAAGTGCCTTTTCAAGACATGTTGAAAAAGAACAGTGTACTTTAATTTATGTATGAAGTCTAAATTTGTCACAGATACATCATATTTAACTAAAATATTAACTCCTTTTATTTTCCTATTTAAATTCTACCATTTATATCCCTCAAAATCCAAGGTTTCAATTAAATCTTAGTCCATGATTGTGAGACAGAATGTCTTTATTATTACTAAAATATTTTAGATTTTTTAATATATACTGTTTGGGGATCAGAGTACTAGTTTATTTGTCTTCTGGATGCACATTTTCTAGAGGTATTTTCTGGAAACACTGCCACTATATATGCAGTGATGATGATTAATGAGCAAAAATGTGAAAAGCAGTGACTGATACTCCATCTCCACATAAAGTCTCCATCTTCAATGCTGTTGTACAAAAGATTAATGCAGTACACCAGTGGATTCATTATATATACCCAGTACGTAATTAACTAGGTAAAATATCTCTATCAATGAAATGTAGATGTTCTCTAATCTCTAATTTCTTTCAGAAGTAATAGATACAGGCTCATAATCTCGGTCACCACATTTTGTCCTTTTATTCAATATTGTTCCAAATTAGTTATAGCCCAATGAAAGTTGAATGGTTTCTCAGGTGATAAACAAATAGAGCAAATTTTGTAGTTAAATAAATTATGTACTCCTCCTGTACATTGCCCTTAAACTATTTTTGATTCATGTAAAATATTTATGAGAAATAGTTATTTATATGCAATAGATACATATAAACACAAGTCTGAATACACATAACAAATTTCAATATTAGTTCCCTCAGGGAGGTTGTCTTTTAAATGTTTCATAAAAAATATGATCATCATATGGCAAATATAAAGTCAACTGCCACATATTTATTATTCCTACAAATTAAAAAATGTCAAAATCAGTGTGACCGCATTTATACAGTACCTGTAAACAAAAACTGTGTGTACAATTATTAGAACTGTAATCACTATTTAAAGTATTTTTGAGTGAAAGAAGAAGTTGTGTCCCAAAACATTTTAGTTTGGGTATTATCTTGCCCCAAAATCTTCAGTACACATATCAATAATATATTGCAAGGATTTTCTCTTTAATGTGCTTCCCAGTGTGACTCTGGCTCAGTGTACTTCTGAAAAAAACAACATAAGTGTAATGAGAATTTAGAAAATGTGCCCACACCATGCTATAAGATGTATCACCTAACAAGGTATGTGACGTATCTGTAATATTTGAAGCATCCTTTATTCCTTTTATATGTTCTTCAGAGATTTAATATATCGTGTCGTAATCCATTTTCAGAAGAAATTGCTATAACTTAGTATGTATTTAATTACAAGGTGAAAGGAAATGTTGTTTCTCCTACATGTTGCGAAACAACCATTTTCCTATTGGCAATTGGAATACACTTTTGTAACTACGTTCTTGGATTTGAGAGGATTTTATATTCATTTTGAGATCTGGTAAAATGGATTGCATCAATGAGTTCTCAAACCAGGTTTCTATGTTCCTATCACATTGGGGTTTTTTTCATACTATGGGTACCAGCCATAAAATCATGTAATCATCAAGGCAGAAAAAGATCATCAAGTCCAGCTGTGCCTCTAAGAGCCACATCTACATCTTTTAAATACCTCCAGGGATGGTGACTCAACAACTTGCCTGGAGAGACTGTTTTAATGCCTGACCATCCTTACCATGAAGAAGTTTTTCCCAATATCCAATTTAAACTCCTGCTGGTGAAACTCGAGGCCATTTCCTCTCACCCTATACCTTGTTACTTGGAAAAAGAGACCAACTCCCACCTGGCTACAAACTCCTCTCAGGTAGTTGTAGAGAATGATAAAATGTCCCCTGAGCTTCATATTCTTCAAGTTAAACAAGCCCAGCTCCCTCAGTTGCTCCTCATCAGACTTGTGGCCAGACACTTCACCACCTCTGCTGTCCCTCAATAACAGAGCATTCCAGTGCCTCAATGTAATAACAGAGCATTCCAGTGCCTCAATGTTCACCTTGCAGTGAGGGGCCCAGAAATGAACACAAGATTGGAGGTGCAGCCTCACCAGTGCAGATTACAGGGGGACCATCACTGCCCTGGCCCTGCTGGCCACAGTATTTCTGATACAAGCCATGTGGGTAATACTGTTAGCATGAAACCGTCTGAGGAGAACAGGCATGTTATTGTTGGAGTTGTTTCAGTAGCTCCAAAACCACGTTAAATACTCAGGAGCATCACTTAGAAAAATTATGAATCTTTCAAAATTATAATCTTCCAGAAACATACTATCTCATGCAGAGTGCAAAAATTTGTATTTTCCAACCAGGTTGTTTTTTTTTAAATTAAAAATGTCAATTCATTTGTCCTTAAATGTCTAAAAGAAGATGGTAATCCCTGTCATAAGACAAAAAAAGTCTCTATGCCTCTAAGGTTGGTTTAAGGTTGCATTAATCTAGGAGACTGAATGGAATTATGTCTTGGGGGTGTTCAAACCAGCACAAATTATGACTCAGAAGCTCCCATTGCTCAGAAGAATTGCCTGCCTGCAACCACTGATTGTCCCACAGATTAACACTTCCCTCTGCTTTGGGGCTTCTTTTGTGAGTGTTCAGGGTTGGGCCAATTTTTTACCCATATCCCATATTCTCCTTATCCCAAATCACAGGAGCAGCAATTTTAACCTTCAGTTCCCATACATCAAGTAAATATTATCACTGTATTAAAGAACTTTGCCCTTCTGCAGTCTGAGAACTGTTTACTCATTCATCCCACATGAAACACGGATAGTAAATTTCAACAGCAACCCAGGATCCAGTAGTAGTAGTAACAATCTAGTGCATTAAAGACTGAATTCCCTGAGTATCTCTATTGACCAACCTAGTGTTTGACTGGAGTTCTTTGTTTGTAAAGTTTGTGTTTCACTTTTCATGATACTGAAAAGTAACAAGGAAAAATGTTTCAAATAGGATGGGAACTTTATTTTCCAAATGGTCAAGGGTAGGAACTATTTAATTCCATATGCTTAAATATGCTAGATAGTGAAGAGGCAGCGGCCTGCTCAGGGCATTACTGGCACGGCTGAGAGCTCTGTGTAGAAAAGCAGCCTGTCACTGTTTATCTTGACTTTGATAAAGGCTTTCTGTTCTCTTGGCAAAGGTGCATACCAGAGGAATGGCTACAACCATAAACACCATGTGTGAACGTTTTTCTTCTACCACCTGGAATGCTGGGAGGTGGCATGTTTGAGTGAATGGCTGACAAGGGCAGAAACGTCTGCTCCAAGGAATGCTCAGTGGTGCAGCTGTTTTGTCTTTCCTTCTGCGCTGTCCCTAAACTTTCCCTAAACTTTCCCATAGTCTAAACATATAAGTACTGATGTGTGTGTAATAAAGATGGATCCTGCTAGAAGAAGCAGAGGTCTCTGTTTGGTTTTTTTTCCAAGCTGCTGCAGATAGCATAGCTCTACTGAAGAATTTATTTGTATAAAGGTTCGTGTTTTAGAAAAACAGCTTACTGTTAATGACAATTATTAGAAAAAGATGTGACTTTGTAACACATATATTAAAGGCCAGGTGACCTCTTTTCATTTGTCCTACAATTCCATTCACTGCTTAGTGAAAAGAGCATGATGCAATGTATTACTGAACTTTGTCAAACCTCTTTTGAGAAGGATTTTTGTCTGCCAAAACTACTTATTTTTCATATTTAGATATATATACACACATGCGTATATATATGTGTATATGGATAGTACAGATCTAACTAACATAAGCATATATAAGGTATTTTGATAACAGCTCCAGCCAACATGGTCATAACGAAGAAGGGTTTCATGTGGGCTACTTTTTTTCCTCTCTAAGCACTGTAAGCAATGCAGTTGTAAACATTAATTCAGCAAACCTCTCTAAAAGGTTTTAATTTTGAAAAACTGATCAATGTGTTAAATTATTAAAAAGTAGTTGATTTCATTAATCTATGGATGTACAGTCACCTTGTATTCCCAGATTTATTCTCAATGCCATGCACAAATCTATCACAAATGAAGAAGTCACCCTGCTGTAAGCATGTCCTCTGGCTCACATTTCCTTTGCATAATGAATAAAAATCTCATTCAGAAACAGATTTTCTGATTTTGTAAGTTGTCCCAGTTGTATTCACAATTTATGTTACATCTTCCTTCATCCAGATAATATGAATCACATATATGTAATATAGGCAGGTCCCATGCATGCAGTTTACCAGGCTTCCATATTAGGTATTCACTCTGAAGCCTCTAATGGCAGAAAAAAATCATCCACAACTGCTTAAGCTGATGCCATTTCTTTGCATTTTATATGTAATTGCTCCATCTGTCACACAGTATACCTTTTGACCCCATTTAAACTTGGAAAAGGGCTCAGTTTCCAGAAATCACACAGCACATTATTAGTTGTATGACCTCCTAGTTTCACATAGCACATGCTTAACCTTCTGGAAATTTCCAGCTCCAACCAGATTAATACAATATTTAATAGTCATTCTCTCTGTGATATGTCTTACTTATACAGTCGTTTTAATAGAACTCTAAAGCTCTTGTTTTCCCATCCCATGAAAACTATTATAATTTTACAATCAGGTCAAGTCAACAGTTCATTACAGTCTCAAGAGAGCATTAGGAAAGCAAAATCTCCTTTCTGAGCTTCTCCTAAGACTGATGGGACAACTTCACTTTGAGTCTCAATTAGTGTGCAAGACTTGAGTCATTTCATGTCCAAAAAAGGGGCCCATCAGTGGGGCAGTTTGGCTGTCTTAACACTGTACCCGGCTCATCCCTATGGCCAAGGCTTTCAGGCTACCTTTACAGTTGTAACAAGAAGTTCTAATTTGGCAGCTGAAGAAAGATCAAATGAGGCATTTGACACTTCAAATAGAGTGGAAGAAAATGATTGTTGAGAATTTCGGCTTGTTAAAGTGACTTAGAAGTTGACTGTGGATCTCCTGTTAGGAAAGATCACAAAAGCAGGCAATATATCTATACACCTGTTGTGTAGAAGTCTGTTCATTTAATCAAAGAAAGAAAAATATATTCATATTGCCTAGATTTAAATAACTATTAGTTCTGAACTCCTTACTGAATAATGGCAACATGTGTGTAACTGTGTGTGGGTGTATACATATAAGCAAATATATACACATAAATGCACATGAAAAAGCTCTATATGGCTAATTGGCTTTCAGAAAGAAACCAGTTTTATTTTCTGGCACTCCCTTCCCATAATCATGTTAAAATTAAATTATAATACATCAACAATGTGCATAATTCCAGCAAACAGCCATATTTAATGATTTCAACGCAGTCCTTAGCCATAAATTAGATGCCTTTTATCTCTTTCCTTAATAATATGAAGACTTAGATTCCTACTGTTCTAAGAACTTTTCAATGTGAAACATAATGAAAGCTCAGAAATTTGCTTAAATTTGCCTGAATGAAATGTGTTTAGTTTTAATTCCTATATTAACACTGAATAGCAGAAGATACACAATTAAAGTATCCATTATTCTAATGAAATTAATAACATTTATGTTATTATGTTATTAATTCCTATTTATGTTATTTGCAACATTTGGGTTGCAAGTGCTAGCTATGTAAAAGAGCAACATTTAACTAAGGAACATGCAACATAACTGAATTCATGTTTTTAATCACTCCAGCTGCAACACACACACAAAATTTCTGCAATTCCAGAGAAAACAAAGACATGTTGTTGTACATCCAGGAAATGTTCCTTTTCAAAAAAAGAGAATTAAAGGACAATTTTGCATGATATCCATAACTGGATGGACTGTAAGGAAGATCAGCTGAAATCCCTACAGTTTTGCGTTCCACGCATTAGCAGGGTTTAAATCAACAAGAAAATGCTGTTTCACAAGCTTTTTCAAATAGTTTCAGAGAACCAATAAAAAAACTATTGAAAAAGAAAAATTCCAAGATTGAAAAAAGGGTTGCATAAAAAATACGTGATTGTTATATTACCTCAGCTCTGTACTCTATGTTGCCTATGGGTTTCAGTTACATGATTACACAAACCTTTTTTTTCCTCAGGAAAAAAAAAAAACTTGCTTGCATCTTTCTGGGCATTAACTATTCCATGTACAATGAAATTGGGATGACATTTTGCAAATGGCAGTACACTGTTATACTGTTCTTACCAAATAAAGAGAATAATGACTATATAAATCATGGATAGTCCATGCTCTAAATTATGTGCTTCCCACAATATGTTTTCCTGGACAACAATAACTGCATTACATCAGTCCATCAGTCAGATTGCCCATGCTTTAAATGAGGTTTTGTTTTTCAATAAGTTAATGCAGGGCAATGGACTATATGAATTGTCACACAGAGTGACTCCAGGGTTCCATACAGTTCTACAGAAGACTATAAGCACTTTTCAGAAGTAGGGATGTTGTAAATACAATCATTCACTATGATTTAATAGGAGTTGTTAGATCTGTGATTGATATGGGAGTCCTTTTCCTTATAAGTTTATTACACACCAGTATGCTGATATAGATTCAACTCAATGAAGAAATTATAATATCCCACAGATTCTGGGGTAGGGAGAATCTTTAGACTGTCGCTATAGATAACATGTGATTTTAATCACTAGTTAGGACCAAAAAGAGGTTACAAAAAATAGCAGCAACAGTTATTACTCAGGAGAGATGTTGTTACATGAAATTTTGCCTGGTCTACATGCTGATTGTACTATTCTCTGTTAAGCAACTAACTGATAGTAGATCTTATTCCATGTAAGACATGAAAGAAAAAAATTTAAGTTATATAACTGGGAAAATAAGGTTTCTTTCCCTTTTGTCAAAGTTTTCACTATACTTCAATGCTTTCCTATATACTTCATTTTTGGAAAGTGAGCAGTGTATTTTAAGAAGGCTGTTAAAAATAGGTCTGTGACGAAGATAAACACTGACACTTATTCTGTACACATGTTGTGGTTACTGAAAGAAACATATCTAAATGCTATTTCTGTTTCTGAAAATATTTGCATTTACTTAGACTATATTTATTCATTCTGGAAAAGAATTTATAAAAAGATTATGTTTTATATTTCATCCTTTGTTAATCCATTTTGGCACACTTTTCACCCTCTAAAATTGCTTTGAAAAAAAATTACCAGAATAATAACTTTTAAAACTATTGAATTAGCATTTAACATATTGTTTTCATTCATATTAGTATTAGTAAAATTATTATTTTAGAGACGTTGTAGCTAAAATAGAAATGAGGTAGCCACATAAACTCACCAATAATTTTTAAAAGCGTTTTTGTCATGTAAGTTACATCATAACTAGAATTTACTGTCTTCTAAATACAGTACATTGCTTTGACAAAACAACCCATAATGGCTCAAAAGAAAGAGGGCATTGTGAAGCCTTTCCTTTCAGTGACCTCCAACAGATAAGAGGAGTGTTTCTTGCACTTCCAGTGTAACTGAATCTGCTTTATTTGATGGAAAACTGGACTAAGCCTACAATGCTTACTGATTCAATATTGAAAGACTAATTAAAATCATAAAACTATCATCATATAGTTAAATTAATTCAGAAAGAAGCACATATTTTTCTGTGCAAGCATCAGCTGAAACACAATCAGTGTGAAAGCATAGCAGTGACCTCGAACAGCTGACATTTCTCTGCCGAAGAGATGCACTTGGGAAAGTGTGAATGTAGTTAAGCTGTGTCCTGGTTTCAGCTGGGATAGAATTAATTTTCTTCATAGTAACTTGTACAGTGTGGTGTTTTGAATTTAGTATGAGAATTATGTTGATAACACACTGATGTTTTAGTTCTTACTGAGTAATGCTTGCCGTAAGTCAAGGACTTCTCAGTTTCCTGTGCTCTGCTGGTGAGCAGGTGCACAAGAAGGCAGAGGAGCATGGCCATATATTTGTAGGATATATAAATCCCACTGCAAAGTTTGTTCAGAGTATATTAATACCACACTGTCAAGTCAGTGAGTGTAAGACAAGGGTTGAGTGCAATTAGCTGCAGAGTGGCAAAAGGTTGTTGGAATGATGAGTATACTACAATTAAGTTGCCAATAATATATATGACTTCACAATTAGAAGATAATTCAACATTTATTAATAATCAAAATTCCCAAGCCTAGATGCACCTACATTCTAGTTAATGTAGACAAGTAGAATTTGCAGAAAGAATTCACTAATATTGACCTAATACTACCTATAAGTAAAGGGTGATTACTCTCAAATACGCTTAAGAGAAGTAAGTACCTATGTCCGTTTAAAACGACTGTGAATGAACCCTCTCTGCAGACAACTGAACACTGCAAGCAGACGCTCTGCATTTAACAAGTGCTGGTGAAGTTTGTGCAAATTCTTCTTCTGGACATTTGCAGGCACCACTGGAAGCTGTGAACTGAATAATCAACTCTTAAGAATACATCTAATTATTTGATGCAGCTATTTAATCCTCTGTTTTGAAGATTAGTTCAATTTGTGGTTCCCTTTGGAGAATTCAAGAAATAATTGTGTCTGTTATATCAGTGTATCCTGTGAAACTATAATTTTATTCCATTGTGATAGATAATAGTTTGGCACTATATTTTGATGTTTACTGGATCTTTGACCCCTTAGTTTTTATTAGGAAATCTTGGGAGCGTTAGTTACAAGTAAATAGAAGATCTATATGAGACATCCAATGGAGATAAAAACTTTTGTGTGTTTTGGGAGTTTTCTGTTTGGTTGGTTGGTTTGGTTTGGTTTGGTTTTAGCCGATAGTCATGTTTTCAGGTTTTTTTCTCTACCACATTTTAATGACATCTTCATCTACTCACAACAATGTATTAAATCTTACTGGAATTAATTATACCAAACCAGCTAAAAAATTAAACTATCAAACAACTAAGTTGCTAATAAAATGAGTATAAACTTAAAAGATGGAATAGAATATACTATAGCTATTTCTGTGAAAATCAGATCTAAATTGTATATGACGAAAAGCCTTATACTGTGAAATATGAATTTTTAATTATTCTAATACTTCCCAAAATAGTCTGGGCACATAAAAGATTTTCCCTAGAATTGAAAAATAGATGTGTAGGAAATAAGATAGAACCTTGAATATAAAGTTCATGTGAATATTTTATTCATTATTACTCAGTACTGAAAATGTACATGACTTTTCAAAGCAGAAATTAGTGTCCTTATCCCAAATAACTGGCAATATCTTTTTGTCATCAACTTAGTAAGATTTTCTTGTTTTCAGAGAAAAATATTAGGGAAGAGAGATGAGGAGGGAGAAAGCACAGACAAAACCTGCAGCGTTCCGTATTATTTATAGTTTAAATGCTTCCAAGCAGCAGTTTTGAGCATATTATGAAGCTGTGATATTTTATCTATGATATTAAAGTAGAAAAAAGACCATTTTGATTCATACATGCTATATAATTATTAATTACATTAAGCGAGCCTCAAAACTGGTGGTCAGAATCGTGATTTAAACTCAAAATTCAGCAACACAGGACTGAGCTCACTAGTATCTGATCCATCTAAACTCCATTATTTGAAAATATCAGTTGGTTTTGAGTAATTTGTGGATTATATATCTGTGCTGGTAGAAAAATATTTTCTCTATTGAACAAACTCAATGAGAACTCGTATCTCATTTTGGCTTTCCATTTTGCAATGTTCTAAGCATGACTCACATTTTGTACTTTCAGTGTTGGGGCTCATACTTTATTCAAAATTTAGAAAGGAATAACTGTGGCTTGTCAGTTATAATTATCAGACAGAAGAAGGAAATTAGAAACAACTAATAAAAAGTCCTTTTTGATGTAAATACTACATGGCATGTGCTGTTTGATACAATACAGTACTGTAGAATGATATAATATCAATATTGTATAATATGATTTACTATTCTATCTGAAAAAAAGGCAAGTTAAATTTTGTATTTCATAGGAATTATATATGAACTACATGGAATTAGATGTGAAATGATACAGCTTATGTATGCAACTACTTCTGAGAAATTGAGTTCCAGTCATCTTTGACTAAATATGAGTAGTTCTTGTGAAAAGGAACAGGTCAAGTTTTTCTTCTTTTGATTTATTTAAGCAATATTATTGTAAATGTGCTGATGTTATTTGTTGTCTTATGTACCTTCAAGTCCTACAGAAAAAAAAAAACTACATTTGTATTCAGCTGTAGAAGAGAGCTGAATGTTTCCTTTTCTCAATCAGTGCAATTTACAATTTAAAACACCTACCATCTATTTGAGGAAATTAACTATAATTGGCAGTTTTGCTCAGGAAAGTAAGCCACAGAGCTTGAGTCTGTTGAAGGTCACTGACAAAGTGATTTAGCGAGGTTGTCTGAAGGTAAAATTGGCACAACATCAGTCCAAATTATACCTGCCTGTATGCTGTTGTTACTCTGTCAGTCATACCAGGACTGAAATACACTTACACGAACAAACCAGAAATATTGGCACCACAGCCAACTTTCCTACCACTAATGGCAGATGTAAAAACACAGCACAAACCAGATTGCTGTGATCAAATATGTCAAGGTTCCCTCCTGTCACCAACCAAACCTCCTGTCCAAGCTCAAAACCTCCTGACAAAAACCACGTGGTGTAGCAGATGAACTTACTCTGTGTCTTTAAACTCTCCCCTCCCCTCTAAAGAACATTCAGTTTCTGCCAACTGTTTTTCTCCTGAGGCATAATTTGAAAGGAACAAAAGCACCAGGTGAAAGGTGATTTTTGTAGTAGTTGTTCCTCAGCTAACAGCTGCCAAAAGACAAATTCCATTATTTCCACTGTATGTGTGTTTGTACGTGTGTGTGACATTTGCCAAGTTCTCACACTCCTTTTAGGCTTTCATGCCTAAACATGAAAGGAAGCAACAGAGGGAAAAACTGAGAATGTCCTTTGCATTGTGTTTTGCTTTTTAGGCATCAGCATAGGTAATGTCAGATTTCTTACCAGTAAACCCTGATCAAACTGCCCATAGAAAGTGGAGAAAGCAAAAGAAAATCACCAGTACATTATTCCTGACTAATCCAGCAGCCTTCCATGATTATTATGGAGAAAGGGAAAAGCTATGGATGTCATCTATCTCTGCTTCTGAAAGGTCTTTGGTATGGTTCCCTACAGCAATCTTGCTGATAAACTGGGGAGATAAACATTTGATGGAAGGTCTATTTAGATGGATTAGGAATTGACTCCATGGCTGCTAACAAAAGCAGTCAACAGCTCAATGTCCAAGCGGAAACCAGTAACCCGTGGCATCTCTCAAGGGTCTGCATTAGGACCAATACTATTTAGTATCTCTATCACACAGTGGGATTGAGGGCACCATCAGCAAGTTTGCAGACAGCACCAAGCTGTGTGGTACAGTTGACACATGGAAGAGAAGTGTTGCCAGTCAGAGGGACTTTGGCAGGCTTGAACAGTCAGTCAGCATGATCCTCATGAAATTCAACAAGGCCAAGTGCAAGGTCTTGCACCTGGATCTGGACATTCCAGTATCAGTAGAGAGTGGCGATGAATGGGTTGAGAGCAGCCTTGCAGAGGAGGATTTGGAAATAGTGGTGGATGAAAAAATTGAACATGAGATGTCAGTGTGGGCTTGCAGCCCAGAAAGCCAATCAAAAGATTGGCTGCATAAAACCAATCATGTTCACCATTACTGAGGGCTGTGATTTTATTTCACATGTTTTCTAAGATCTATGAAAAAATAGGTTTGGAAAAAGTTAAATAATTCTCGCAACAAATCTATGATGGGACATTCTGCAAAATTGCATTTAGACTTCAGAGCAAACAACTTTCTACATTTTAGCATCTCAAAATAAACCCCTGCTGTCATCCATATTTTAACTCTGGTGATATAATTTTCCTCATGATCAAAGTGCATTGCCCTTCTCTGTCCCATATTGACTTTACCACATTTCATTTTAGTATCTCATTTCACAGGTCTCTACATAAATTTCCCTTGGAAGTTACAGATTTTTGTAAAAAGCAGCAATTCCAGTAACAACCCTTAATTTGTGATTCAGACTCTTGCCTTTGAAAATAGGTTTCAAATTCATTAATATCAGCAGTATGGTACAAACAAGATCATTAAAGTAATTGATAATGTTCCCTCTCTCAAGAGTAGCTCTCAGATTTTCGCAACAAGGAACCAACATCATCTGACAAGTTATTTTCTTCCAACTCTTCCTTCTTTCCTTTGCATGTTTTTGCGTACTCTGACACCATTCTTTTTCTTCACAGTGGTTAAGCTTTCTAAAGTGATGTTCTTATCTCTTCCTTACAAGACTTTGGTTCTTCTTTTTCCTCATTTTTTTGTGTCATGATATTTTAATTTGTCCATTAACTTTACCCTAGGATCATGCTTAATTACCCACAATATACACTTTACTACCTCTGCTGGTTTTGATTGGGGTAGAGATAACTTTCTTCTCAGTAGTTTTCATGGGTTATGTTTTAGATTTGTGCTGGAAACAGTGTGGGTAACGCAGGGATGTTTGAGCTCTTGCTGAGCAGAGCTTGCACAGAGTCAAGATCTTTTCTGCCTCTCACCCCAACCTACTCCACCAGCATGGTGGCTGGGGATGCACAAGGAGCTGGGAGGGGACACAGCCAGGGACAGATGACCCCAACTGAGCCAAGGGATACCCCACACCATATGGCTTCATGCTCAGTATATAAAGCAGGCCATGAAGGAGGAAGGCAGCGGGGATGTTCAGTGGTGACATTTGTCTTTCAAAGTCACTGTTACACGTGATAGATCCCGGCTGTCCTGGAGATGGCTGAACAACTGCCTGCACATGGGAAGCAGTGAATGAATTCCTTGTTTTGCTTTGCCTGTGTGCACAGCTTTTTATTGATCTATTAAACTGTCTTTCTCTCAACCCATGAATTTTCTCACTTTTACCCTTTTGATCCAATCCTCCCTCCCAGTGGGGAAGGAATGAGTGAGCATGTGAGTGACCTGGCTGGTGTTAACCATGACAAAACCCTAGAATATCGAAATTAATTCAATCCCATGCTCTTTTTAGTTATTCTACATCTTTCAACATTCAGTAATAATTGAATGCTATTTCAGTTTCTCTGACTTAATTCTTGTTATATTATCTTGTTCTACTCTCTTCTTCTTCTCTAGGTGTCTAGTTTTACAAGAAGCAACAAGACAATATGCATTTCTCTTAGTGTATTCAGGAATTAAAGATGTAAAAAAGAGAGCTAAAAAATCCATATTCTGATAAACTGAACTGTCAGAAGAATAATTACTACCACCTATATCTTTAGATGCATTAATTATAAACCAGTATGTTATTCTCAAAAAGGGGTTGAGAATAAAATTATTGATCTGCCAGTGAAATACTTCAGTGTCTAATTAAAATAAGTTACTATAGGAGATTAGTAGGAACATATAATATGCATATTAAAATAAAGGAAAAAAGTTACTGTAGCCTAAGGAAAACAGTAGTTAAAAGCATCATAGAGCATCTATATACATAGACAGAAAATAAGCCATAGCTTTCTTTAAAGAACAAGCATCACTCTTTGATCTGCTAGAAATCTTGACAAAAAAATTTTGTTAATAAAATTTATAAGGGTTTTCATAAAAAGCCTTTGATAAATCTTTTTCCATGATATATGGAGAATATAATTATTCACCAAGAAAGAGATGAAGTAATGTCATGGATTAAAAACAAGCTACATAGGGTATGTTTTATTGTAACCAGAAGGAAATTTTCAATCTAGCAAAAGATTAATGGTCTAGTGAAATATTCCGTATATTAATCTGATGTTGTTTAATAGTCTGTTAATGGTCAGGAAAAGGGGATGAATTATGATATTGTACAATTTGCTAGTCACATGAGAAACTACATGAGGCAAGGCTAGAGAGAATATGAACATCTTCAAGGACAGTTTATAAAACTAGGGAAATGAGGGAGTTATGTTTTTTAACACTTAAGGAGCTATGTTTTTTTACTTAAGTCACGCAAACATATACATGCCTGTGAAATATGCGCTATTCACTCTGAAGTCCATTGAGATAAACAATGCCTGTCCCAGTTTGAGACAAATTTCAAACAATGTGTACGTCTTTCTCTTTTTTCTTTCTGAATAAAAAGTAAACAGCACAGTGCTGGAAGTACCCGTAAAATACAATCTTTAAAAACTAACAGTCATGCAAAGTGGAAGCAATAACTGGAGCCAGATTGTTAGAATCCAAATTATCCACAACTTCCAAAGCAAAAGGCTTGGGCATTACTCTAGTCATAGAGATGAGAACCTTAAAAAAATTGCCAAATGCATTACTCAGAATATCAGAACATAGCATGAAATTATTCTGAAATAATAATAATATGGTACATTAATATATAATAACCAGGTATGGCAGGTTTTATCAGGAGTGATACATTCACATCCAGATTAATTTTTACATGGCATATAGCAGAAAGTCTTCCATCAGTACTCTATACTTCCGGAAGACAAAAATTATTTCATATGTGAAGAGATTCAGTTAGAACCCTCAATTACATCCAGAGAACAGAAAAAATAACAGGAATTATAACATTATTGAATTGTTCCTTTACAGAGCTCAAGTGAGCCAACTTTTCTGTGAAAACAGTGTTGAATTCCTCTAAAGAATTGAATATATTTAAAAGCTATTAATTTTTAACAACTCAAAACCAATATATGTTCTAAAAATGACGAAGACATAATGCAATAAAATAGCAAATATTTATTAGCATTTGGTACTATTATTAGCATTTAAGCATGTTACACCATATATCAGGCACCAATAACTCAAAAAAAGACAAAACACACAGTTATGTCTAATTTAACTGAGATAAGTGGGACTGATTTATGTTCAAAATAAAAATTATGGGGCAGAGATCTTGAACCGTGTGTTTCCTGGCATAGATCAGTCACCAAACTCTCTGGGAAGAAATCACAGTGAAGTTTAGTTCATGCAGAAGTCCCTTGCACCATCAGGATTCCTTACTCTGATGCATGAGAGGACTGACAGTTTGAAAGAAAGGAACAGGATAAAAACATTTTGTGTGGTCCTAAAGCACTTTCAACCACAGTTTTTAATGGTGTAATGGAGAAAATTAACTTTTATAACAACATAATTATTTAAGATGTGGTAGCAGTGAAATCAAAAGCACATGCTAAATTGGTATTAGGATCAAAGAAGGACTAGTTACTGTCCCTAGTCCTCACATGGGACCAGAGGATCCTAGGATTAGGTTTCCAAAAGGTTTTTTTTTTTGTTCTCATTGATTTTATTCAACTTTTAAAGTTTATTATACTATTTGATCATACTCTGTTCCATCTTTATGATCATAAAAAGAATATTATTTTGTTAGGGTATAAAATGTGGGCCTCTGTTCACCCTTAGAAAATTACACATGCTTCATGTATTTCTTAAAATAGACTTTCTCAAAACATCAAAGCCAATCACACAATTTCTTGTACACAAGTACACAAAAGAAATGCATCTCAGTTTCTAAGGTTAATTAAAATTTGCACTATATATGCCTGCTAACTTAGTTTCAGAATAGACACAGTGATAAAAGGAACATGCAAAAGTCTGTCCTGAAAGCAGCAATGGCAATAGGAAGCCATTACCACGAGACAAATCACCCTAACATCCACACAGAAGACAGGCTGAACTGATTCAGAGCTGCAGTGATGTTGCAAAAAATGCACCAAGTTGTAATAGAAAGAAAATTTTTTAAAAATCCATAAGCCTGGCACAGCTTCCCACATGCAACTGGCAATACAAATCAAAGGTGTTTCAACCCTATGGTTTGGCTACACAATTTTAAAATTGGAATAAATATATTTTACCCTTCAGACCTGTGAAACATTTTTAAACACAGCATGACTAATTTTCTTTTAAATTTTCATCAGAAATCTATGATAACTGACAGACAGCAACTTTACCTATATATGCACATAGAATTAAAATAACATCTCTTTTAAGGATTGAGGCTGCATTGCCCATAATTAGAAGGGAAAATATTATTATAACTAAGGAGAGTTAGAAGAGAGTTAGAATAAGAGTTAAGAGTTAGAATAAGAAGAATAAGACATGAGCATTCACAGACTCACAAGAGGGATTGGTTATTAACTACTAGACCACGAACGACAGTACATTCCTGGAAAAGGGCAGAGGGAAAGAAGAGAATGCTGATGTTTCTTTAAATCTCCAATGTATCACGACGCTTACATCATGCTGCGTTGGGTTACATCATGTTACGACTAGTGATGTAACCCGTCGCAATGCAATGCACACATCGCATTCAGTCAGCACTTTTTCAGCTTGTCCACATGATCACCGTGGCCAAGAGAGGTTTGCTTGAGTTAATTAAAATTATTGTATTTCTGTGGTATTTATGGTTAGTCAGGAATAGAAACTTTCTTGGCTTAAGAAAATGAAGGGAGGAAAACAGAACTAAAAAGCAACCTAAATATATAAGACAAATGTGTAGAACATGCAGAAAGGCTTGGTCTGATGATGATATGAAAAGCCACCCACATGAATATTTTATATAGTAAACTTAGGAGCTAGTAAATCAGGGGAGAAATACCAGATGGATCACTCACTATAAACGTTTCCTCTTTAAAGATAAAATACATCTATGTGTTCAGTCAGAGGGTTGTGCCTTTGTGGAGGGGAAAGGAGGCTTCTTTTTTTTTTAATGGAATGTGTTAAGTAGAACTTTAAGGTAGGGCTTAAGGGTAAGCTTTTCCTACATGACATGGATGTTGTGCTCTTGTGCTCCCAAACTAGGCTTCAGCTTAGGTGAAGCAACAATTTCCATGCAGAACCAGGCTGCTGAAGGTATCGGAAAAGTGTCATTGCCAGTGTCTCCAAGGCACATGCGGGAGTCTGCACCAGATAAACTGTGGTTGATGGTGGAGCTGGTGCCCAGTAGAGTATTCAAATAGCTGGGACAGCAGCAGCAACTGATTAGAGCCAAATATTGCATACCAGCTGCAATCATTTGCCTGATTATTTAAGACTAAAGCCAAACAAGTCCAGTCTTTGTCTCACCTAATTCCTTCCTTTCTTTTCTTAGTCTAGCCTTAACGCTAGTCCCTAACACTTGAGGAGAAGCATCAGAATATAGGTACGGGCAATTTTACAAGTACCGTCAATTTGAAAGTATGACAGATATTTAAATGCATGGTTGAAGCTTTTCCTTGTCATAGGCCACAGTAAGTTTTTATTTCCCACTTGTTTTTTCACACTATCCCCTGAGAAGCACTTTTTTATCTAAATTCTTAAGCATAGGAAAGATGAACAGCATACTCAGAAAACTACTGATTTTTTTACTAATCCCATACTCCTTAATATTTATATTTTGATGGAGAAATAACCATGAGCATAGGATGCAAAAAAACTGGCAAGGAGAGTATGATGTCATACGCTAGTATACTCCTGCTTTTTCTCCTGTCAGATTTGAGCATAAATTATGTCAAATTATGTCTACTGAAAAAATTGTATTTTCACTGTTGTTTTTATGTTCGGTTAATGTTTCTTCCATTCTGTCTATCTTTGCAATAGGTATATACTAAGGATGCAGAGTCCTGGTGATTTTCCACTCTGCTCTCCACCTTGCACACACAGCTTGCTCAAACACACATGTACAGAAAACCAGATAATATCAACTTCTGTTGAAGAACTGAATGTAAATGGAATAATTTTTTACGGCTGGTCTTCAATTTAGACGTGAAGATGCTTTCTCTTCCACTGGCAGTTATAGTCATGAAAGCATTTACCAATTCTTGACTAAATCCCACCCTTTCTGTCATCTGCTTATAACTGTCTTCTTGCTAGAAGCTAATTCAACTGCACATGTGATTTCTTCAGAGCTCGTCTCAGACAAAAATGTGTCAAGTTAACAAAGAATGACTCTTTAAACTGATTAAGCTAAAACACTCTGACTGAAATAGGTTAGGAGACAATTATTTGACTAGCTTCACAAGCAGAGGCAGAAATTGCTATGTTGAAGGGTGGCAAGCAGTGACTTTCTTTGCTGGCACAGCTGCAGTATGAAGAGGATGCATCCGCTTCTCTGAAATACTTAAGCAGGTGAGAAGTGATTGGCAGAGAAGGAAGGATTAAGAATTTGCAGGAGAAAGATAAACACTAATTCAATCTCTAAGAGTGAAGTTAGAAAGCAGCGTGGTATTATGCCATCAGGAAGCAGGAGCCACAACTGATAAAGCAGGAAATGCCAATGAAGGCACTCAATACAACTGTTTCTCAAAAATATGTGACTCCAAATTGCAAAAGAAGCATTTAATCTCATTTATCTTCATATTCTTCCCAGTTCTTTACCTTTAAAAACAAGACAAATCAAATCCCCCTGTAATAAAATAATACTAATGAAGTGCTTGGAATCAGCCCACAACACAAAGTGACTAACTTTGACTAACAGATGAAAGAGAAAGACATTTCTGGAATGGAATCTTGATCCTGGTACTTCAGAGAAATCTATATATGTATCAGACATATGGCCTCTCTGAAATCAGGTCAAACTGAAAGCAGTTTTACTGCAAGTGGAATAAGAGTAAAGCATTATAATCTTAAATGACCCATTCTAAAGGAAAACAAACACAAAACCAATGCAAATACAGTGGTGCAGGCAGAATGATTGTATTAATATGGGTAAGTTTACATGGAGAACACAATCTTTAGATGCAGTGTTTGAACAGCAATCAATTTTTAACGCTGCTGTGTTAAAATAACTGAATCCCTGAAGCAGGAAGCAAAGAAAAAGGAGACTGAGCTTGAAGGTTTTTCCTGAGGCACTATACCTTCCAGGGCTCCTTCTGGGACAGTGTTAATTACGAATCAACTTTCTCTCCAGGTTTTGCCTAAAGGCACAATCTAGCCATAAAGAAATATTCATATAATTGAATCCAGCAAAGATTCATTTTTTCTAAAGGAAGAATGTTTCTAAGCAACTCTGAATCGAGTCAGAATCCCATAAACATTAAATACACTGAAAAAGCCTCCCTTGTAGACTATGTAAAGCCTTTAAGGGAAAAGTTTAGATTTATGGATGAACTTGCTCTAAGGCTTATGCTAAAACATCTACATTTCCTTATAATCAGTAAGACAATTTATTCTTTAATTTCTTACCACCTTAGTGAAAAGCACTAGGTTCCTCCTGCACCCAAGGAGCGAGGATTCACAACATGACAAGCTAAGCTAAAATAATCAGGCTTCTGCTATTAAGGAATAAGTGGAGAGTAGCAGAATGAAAACTTCAGCAGTTTGTCACATACAAGAGAAGTCTTTGGCAAAATGATGCATCCTAACATAAAAAAAAAATTTATGAGTAGATAACTATGTGCCCTTTTTTTTTTTTACTGATACATAGCTTTACAGATATTTGTATATATCCACATCCATATCATTGCAAACTAACCTCAAAATCAAATTTAATTGAAATTGAAAGTGAAGTACCTAAATAGTTGAGCAGGTCCGTGTGGAATCTAATAATGTCTTTAAAATTTCCAGTCTCATGTAGTTTTGAAACCACTACACATTTTATGTGTAACATTACTATCTTGAATGCTGTAGATATTCTCTTTCCACCATGATTATTCCTAAATCATTACATTGCCATTAGTTTCACTGGTGTTATAGTGAAGTCCGAATCCCTATTTAAAACATGACAATCTTACTGCTTATTGCACTTGTAGAAGCACATCTTCATATAAGCAGCAAAAGCAACCACTGACTTTAGCACAGTGATTACATTTAATAGCATTATGAAACAATATGCCTTGTTTCCACATAAAATACTGTTATTATTTTGTGTAGATGGAGTGAGATGATGACTATTTTGTCGATCCATTTGCTGAAATAAGGCAGTATTGGGGAAAAGTAGGCTTCTGGCAGCTTAGGAAAAATGAACTAGAAAAGGAAAAATTTAGTACATTAACAACTTGTCTTCTTAACCCTCATTAAACTTAGTATCTGCTCCTTTCTGAAATGGACTCTATTGTATATGCACATAAATGTGCATTTGTGGATCATAAAAGTTCTAAGAGGGTCAACAGGTAGTAGAGAGGCAAACAGGTTATTTCTGCCTTGCTTTATTCTCAGTACAAAGAAATATAATGTAAGCTTTGCTGTAAGACCTGTTAGGGTGACTGTCGTAGGTATGCTAAAAACATTGCTAAAATGACAGACCATAGGTACGTATACAGGTTCTGCTTGTTCCATTGCTCATTGTACACATGCTGCAAATGCAAACCTGGAAATAGCACCAAGAAAAGCATGAGTTTAATGGAGAACTATTATCTCAAGTCCATCTGCAACTTAAAACAAAAATATTGAATTTGTACAAGAAAAAACTAACTTGTGCTAACTCATTGCTTCTGATAGTCCATTTAAATATGTGGGATACCTATAGAGAAACAGAAATTATATGCTAGGGTCTGAATTCTGAAGAAGCTTCTTTAAGAGCAGAACTTGATCCCAAAAATCAATGACAAGCTCATACGAGAAACCCTTAACAGTTTCAGCATTAAACTCCCTTTCCAAAGTTGCCATACATGACTGGAAGAGAATATGTAGAAAGCAGACAGCATGTCAGACTAAGAGAAGCTTAATCAACAGTTCAGGTACTAAAAAAAAAAAAAAAGAAAAAATTAGCCATGTTTCCACGAAACCTTCAGTAAGACCTAAGTTATTAGTGATGTACAAAGAAGAAGACGCATGTTCTTTTTTACTACCCTCCTTTTTTCCCTAGTTGCCTTGGACCACACTAAAATTCCCTAGTTTCTATCCTGTTCCTTTGGGAATTCATTCTGGAAACAGTGTGATGGCTATGGGGCCAAAAGTCTCTGTCAAGTTTGCTTTTGAAAACCCTGGGCAACTTAATCAATGTCTGTACATGGCACACATGATTGAATAAGCTGGCTACATCTGATATCACATAAAGTAGTTGTATTGCCTGAAGGGCAGGAAATGGACAGGAAACCAATAACGTGTCAAAAACACTAGAGGAAAATGAATGGTAATCATTTGAGCAAGCTTCAGATAAGTGGCCATAGTGGAATATTTCCATAATTTATACTATGTTCAAAGGCATCAGGAAGAGTCAGAGAGCAACAAAAGTCAGAAATCCATGCATGAGTGCATTTGAATGAACTGGAAACCTGTAAAAAAATTATTTCATGAAAAGAAAAGTGACTACTACAGGTAGCGCCAATTTCAGGCATCAGGTTTAAGATCCTTAACTATTTCATAGGGTTTTTTTGCACACATCAATGTCTCATTCTTTGTAAAGATGATTTAAACCCTTATTGAACTCAAAGTGAGATTTCTGCTCTTTTCCCATATACTACATGTTAAATTACTAGGAATGGCCTGAAATCAACGTAATTACTCAGAGATGTAAATATTTATTGTGCAATGCTAGAAATATAACAGAGAACTAGGGAGCAGAGAACTAAGCCTAAGAACTAATACACAAAAATCCTGACTTTCAAAAACTTTAAAAAAAAAAAAATCTCAATGGGCACTAGAGAGAAGAACCCCCCCCATGAAGAAATTTATGCCATAAGTGCCATAAGTGACAGGAAGGACTTGTGAGGCCTCACTAAGTAGTTCAGTTCTAAAATGTGTATCTACAATTCCCTTGTAAACAGAGGTTCTGTCATTTCTGCTGTCCAGTTTATTACTTAAAACAATGAACCCTATAGATTACAATAACAAGTGGTAAAGCAATGACTAGATGGAAAATGGGAAAAAAACCCCTATAATACTAAAATGCAAATTAGCTTTCAGAAGAACACGGAAGTTTCAAATAAGGGAAAAAAGAAACAGCTCCATGAGTCCCTAAGAGGTTGTCTGCCATGTATGAAGTACCAGCATACAGATATCCCTGGGCTAGAACCAAACAGACTTATTGGTGACAAGAAGCAGAAAAACTCTATCTCATTCTTCCTACTCAATCTAATTAGGTCTGATAAGTGACAACGACATGTAGTCTAGATGGAGCCTCTTTAAACAAAACAAAGGAAGTTAAAGTCTCTATTTAACAAACAGATCCTTTTCTTTTTAATGGTGTCTTTGGTGGTTTTGAACATTTACTAGTAATTTGGTACTGTCAAATAGCAATGGTTACTCAGGGTAAAAAATATCCCGGGAGCAGGACAAATTCTTTTTACTACTATATTATTATTAGTAGAAATAGTAGTAGCATTAAACCATTATTATTACATTACTATTACATTGTTATTGCAAACATAATTTTTTTCACAATGTAATGAATCAATATAGGCTTTCTTTGCCATGTACAACTGAGGTAAATGTAGCATTAGTTTAAATGAGTATCTGTACACCAAATCTGTTTCTAATAAATCTCCAACGCTGTCAGTTATTATAATTTCCACAAAATTGAGCTATTATTTGACTTATTTCAATATTGAATGAAATATTATTTTTATTATTATTTTTTCTAATCATTATGAACAAGAAAAAAAATTAAAGAATATTATTCTTCTCTTTCCCTTGTAAAAACAAGCTGCATTGTAACAAAAATTGATTCCTACAGAAGTGTAATTCATAGGCCTTAATTTGCACAACTTAGTATTCCAAATAAAAATTGATAAACTGTATTTTAGACAGCCTCTTACTTGAAATCTCTTCAAATATAAGTATATATACACACACACACACACAAATATATACGGAATATAAAATATATGCAAAAAATGTAAAATACACACACAAATGTTAAATACACATACATAGTTTGTTTTAGAAAACTCAGCTAAAGTAGATGAAAATTACTGAAAATGCATCATCAAAGTATAAGCTACAGTACTTAAATCCTCCTCAACTGTACCATTCTATTCTTATTGCTAAGAGTAAACATATTCATTATTTATCTATCTGTACTATTTCCTATTTTTCTAACTGTATTACTTTCAGAGAGGTTCAGATCAGTGTAGTCCCAAATGCCATGCTTTTGCTATTGCTCAGTGACAACCATAGCGGCCGCACAATCTCTGGCTGTAATTACACGCTCCCACGCCGCTGGCACGGAGCCGTCCCTGGGGAATGTACCTGCAGGGAGCTCTGTGCTGAACGGCTCACACCTGGGGTGCACGTCCCTGGCTCCTGCTCTCAGCTACACCCACATCTACTGCCCCGAAGCTTTCCGCCACAGCCAGCTCTGTCTAGGACGCATGTCGTGTGCAGGCTTCGTGTGGGCTGTCATTTCTAATGCTGAGGCTTTCTGATATATATTCTTGGGTAACAACAAAAAAGTCAAATTGTACAGCCAGTTAGCTATAATTGAACAGCAGGGAAGGCTGCAACACCTGCACGAAGGACACACAATCAATACACGCTCTTATAAATCCACAGTGTCCTGCTCCGTCCAACTTTGGCTAGCATTCAACTCTCTGGAAATACCTGTAACATTAGAGTTGAATATTTATAAAAAGTTACCTTACTAAGCCTTGAAGAAAGCCGGTATCTCCACAATGGTTGGTTCGTTTGTTTGCTAGTTTGTTTTCATACTGTTTTCATACTCGCTACAAAAATAACTATCTCTGAAAATACAATATAGCTAGAATGACTTTTCAAAAAACTCTGACAGATAATTGTATCACTGGAACTACTGTTGTGTTCAGTTTGAGCAAAACCAACATAATAATAATAATAAGAAGAAGAAAAACACTAGTTGTACCATATCTTTGTACCAAAATAGGTAATAGCAAGCAAAGTTCAATGTTTAACAAGAATTTATCCTTAGATCACAGTAACTGTTTCATATAGGAAGTCAAGAAGTATTTTCTTCTCTAATTTCACCATTAAAATTCTTTTCTATGCAAAAGCATTTACTCTGCTGCTTTAATTAAAGCCGTAAAAGAGAAAATAAAAGTCCTTTCAGCTCTGTTCTCTATCTAGTGTTGTTATTCATGTGATTGTTTTGTTCTTACATCACAGTCAGAGAGTAAATTTAGACCACAAGAGTTCTGCTGCTCTCGGTTATTAGCGGTAATCAATACTGCCTTGCGTTACATGCATAATTGACAATTTCCTGGTGCTCTTTTATACTAGATTACGTATGTTATTCTTTACAAATAACACCTCTTTTATCAAGAAACAAATGTTTCCTCTGAGGAAAGCAAGGATTGACTCAGGAACTCTACCTTCTCTACTGCAACAATTGGCAGCCCAACCAGCATGACCATATTAAACAGTCTAGGCCAGCCGGTGTATAAGTCAGGACTAGCCAAAATGAAAACTTCTCTTGCTGCTTTGAATTGTCATGCAGGACACGGAAAGATCTGGGAAAATTGTGAAAGGCGGGAAGTCAGAGAGATCGAGTAGGAGACCAAATATACAAATGTCAGAGAAACAAGGTGTTTTAGTTTTTGGTACTAAAATTATTATTATTTATGTAAGAGCTGTCATATTATTAAATATCTGAGAGGGGCAGTGCAGGGGCACAGAGAAGACACATTCCTATGTTCTCATTAGTTTCATCTGTTAATATATAACAATTAAGATATGGTGATTCCACAGAACCAAGTTAAAAGCAAGTTTTAATTTGTATTATGAAAACCTTTTCATTATTTTCTTTTATGTTTTCTTTTTATACACACTGATAGTAGTGTTTTGCTCACAGAATTTAGCCTTTGTGGTCCACGCAAGAGCTGTTGGCAGTAAAGAAATTATACTGTCCACACAGCCTGAATTCCTCTTTTTTGGATTCACTGCTCTTGTTCGATAGAAAAAAAAAAAAAAAATGCTTAAAGATGCAATAGATTCCAAGTATAAAAAACTGGAACATAAATCTGCTAAGTCACATGCCTACTAACACATTAATTATTGCAGTATACTAATTTTTGGCAATGTACATCCTTAATACAAGGACTTTCTACTGAAGTTTACCATGCTAGTTCTGAAGCTAAATTTAGACATACTGTTGTCAACAAAAAAGATCATTACTAACTTTATATGCTCTGTAGTTCAAACACAAAATAATTGGGGGGGAGGAGTGTATATATATAGAAGAGTTCATTAAAAAAAGACAATAAAATTGAATTATAGAGAGGCCTGCATAAAAGATGGCTAAAACTGTCATACAACTTTAATGCTGCTCTGCAGGCTTTGAGGATGTTAGTCTGCTAATTTAAAAGCTTTAAACCTATTTATTGTTCATGAGTATGCTACACCGACAACTCTAAAGAAAGAAAGAAATACTCTATTTATCTACAGGACGGGTACAGCAAAAAAATGTAAGTTTGATTTTACTGAGTCAGATCAAGGAGTGACGTTTCTTTCCTATAGTGAAGAAATTTGCAGCAGTGATATGACACTTGCAGTTTATTTCTCAGTAGTTATTTCGGGTTGCTTACATACCTGTGTTTGAAGAAATGGAGGTAAAATAAAGAAATAAACAAATAATTACTAAGTTCATTAATGTTAACTAAGATACCTATTTTACAAAGGCATAAGTGTTCTTTACCAGTGCAGGGGAATCTCAAGGGCGCAGGCTGATACTGAAACCTCCAGTAAATGCAGTGCTGTAATCGTGCAACAGGTAAGTAGGAAATTAGAAGTGATAATGAAAAACCTTGATAAGTCTTTTCTTTTTTTCCTTAACACAAACATTCATTCTGGATTGTTAGTAAAGAAAAGGATGAATAGGTGGCTACTGATGTGCAACAGATAGACAGACAGCCACTGTGTTCAAGAAAGTCCTGCAGTATTATTTTCAAATGGTTCAATCAGAAATTCTGGAAAATAGGCCAATGAATTGAGGACAAAAACTGTCCACAAGATAGCAAATATGTAAGACAAAGCTTCTCAAAACTCCAGGAGCTACTAACGTTTCTATAATAAAGTCCATATGATATCTTAATGAAGGACAACAATCAAATAAAAGAAATTAGTACATCCTGCATAATACCACTACAGGAGAAGAATGAGAATGAAAAATTCTTGAGAGAATATGCAAGATGCTTAAAAGTGAAGAACACGAGAAGCTTCTAACCACCATGGCAATAAATGGTCATTAATTACTGCAAAATTTATACACTCGAATGCAAATGGAAATAGACTCCCTTGAATCTATTCTTTACTGTGAGGGTGACAGAGCACTGGAACAGGACTCCTAGAGGCTGGGGTGTCTCCTTCTCTGGAGAGAAAGACACCACACCTTCTTCTACTCAAAACCCACCTGGACACAGTCCTGTGCAACCTGCTCTAGGTGAGCCTGCTTTAGCAGCAGAGTTAGACTAGAAGATTTTCAGAGGTCCTTTCCAATCTCAGACATTCTCTGATTCTGTGAACGACTTAGATTTCATTAATCAAAGGAGTTATGATCTTCTCTGAGATGGGAATTCTGTTCTAGAAAGGGATCAGATTGCACCTTCCTTTAAAAATTTTAATCTCAGATTACTAAAGAATGCACTGGATAAGAAAAATTTTGATGAACAGGTATTATTTATTTGTATGTATATATATGTATCTGTATATACAAATACATGTGAGCGTGCATGTGTGTGTGGGTGTGTTTATACACTCAGGATATATTAGATATTCAGTGTTTCCTTATGCAAAAGCCTGTTTCAACTGTTCATGAAACAAATACATTTGATCTAAGACAAAAACATATTTCTACTGATTGTGGTCTATTTAGACTTTCTAAGTATGACAAAATTCTTTACAAGTCAATGTTGTCCTATCATACAGCTTGCTTCAAAACTAACCACTGTGCACACAAAACCCTAAGAGAATATCTCAATCTCATCATAGTACAGGTTACGACTTTTCTAGAGAAAATGAATACACTTATGGCTAAACAAAGGATTGCTTTCGGCCTACACTAAAAGATGAAATAAAAACTAGCAAATATGCCTACTCAGACCTGTGAATTTAAGTCCAAAAAGGAGCAAATAAAAAGCCAAGGGTTGATTCGGAAAGGTACCTTATTTGCAGAGAAAAAAGGAGATAGATACAGTAAAGGGAGCATAGCTAAGAAATAGTGAAGATGATGTGCTACTTAGAAAAAAAAAAGTGGGAAAGGTCATAATGAAATGTCTGAATCCTATCACAACTGTTTTATCCACTTGTCCTCTAGTATCTGTACTGTTATTTCTGGGAAAATGTAGGCTTTCTTTAGCAGCTTAGATCTATTTTGCCACGGTCCAGTCTCACCAGAGAGGATTAATGATGCTCTCTGTGTACTCTTTGTTGTGGTAGGAATTCAGGCCAGCCTTCTCTGTGATGGTGAAAATTGCTTTTTTTGCAGTCCCTGCTGCTTCCTCCTTTAGCAACCTTGTCTAGAAAATCAGTCCTGCTCAGTAAGGTCCTAACTAGAGAAGTGTATTGTCATGATCGTTTGCTAACTGTTAGCATTTCCCCACTTTGCTAGAGCTTTGGATTGCTCCCCAAAGCAGCTTTCTCCATCATTAAGCTCAAGTATTTAACTTGGGCACACTGCGTGACTTGGCTGCCATCAGATATTCCTCTATTGGATGTCCTGACAGCAGACTGCGCAAGATTCCACTTACTGTCTGCTGGCCTCAAGAAAACAAGTACAGTGCTTATATGTCTAACAGAGCTTACAGCTCCTCCCATGAGGGCTGCTGTGCCCAACAGCAGCTTTCCTTTAGGTGGAGAATTGTGAAGCCTACCTGCTTCCTTAAAATACTTTCCTCCAAGCTGAAGCACTGACAGCCCTTATAAGAGAATAAAGGAACATTTTATTTTTCTCTACTCATTTCTTTAGCCAGTGACTTTATCTAAAAAATGTAACTTTTCAGCAAAAATGTAGTTTCTCCTTATCTCTCTTAGCTGAGAGCTTATCTATGCTACCCTATTGTGCAGTAGGGAGTACTGAAGTGTAATGCAAATTATCGGTGTATATAGGTAATTTTGCAGGAAATGTCAATCAAATATGAATGTAATTTTCAAAACAATTATCAGGCAAAGAGATTAGTGTGTTTTAAGTAATGTGTTCATGAAAAATTCCCAAGGGTGTATATAATTTCTGGGCTACAGGCAACATGTTTTTGGAAAACAATATGAAGGCTCTTAAAACTATCTTTTCATGAACTTCAGGAGCTATCATAGGCTATATTTGAGTGGCATTAAGCCTGCAGGAGTATGTCATGCTTTGTGCTGCTAAAAAATAGGTGTTAATAAATGCAGGTCTAAAATTTCCATGAAGAACATAGCAAATCACAGGTACAATCTACCTGTGATTTCCAAATTACTAAAATTATTATTGGTTAAAAATAATCCTGGAAAGTCTTCTCATTTGCCTAGCAACATGACCAATATGTTGTTTTATGGTCATGAACATACAAGGGTACTAGCCCTCGCTGTTTTATTCTGTTTCAGCTGTAGTTCACATTGTCTTCAGATATGGCTAGCATAAAATTACCAATTACATATTCATATGTCATCTTGATTACTAAAGCTGACATGCTTAAATTCTAGGGTGTGAATCATTTTCATTACAACACATTAGATAAACTGTGTTCATAGTGTGCGTGCCTTAGACTCACAACAAACTTGGATAAATCCATTAGCTTAAACATGCTCCATTAGTGTTTTTTTTACACCTAGGTTAAAAGCCAGGGCATTTATAATAGACTAAGAAAGTGCATAGTCAACTCATGCCCCTATCTCCTATACTGCAGTAGCCCAATTGTGTTTGAAATTTTTTCAATCCTTCTAGGTTGTGGGGAAGATGGAGAAATGCACTTGCCAGTAGCAAGAGAACACGTCCTCCATGGAACCATTTAGACTGTGGAATCAGGTCAAGGTTACAGACAAGGTTACAGCTAACTGATCAGAGGCATAAAGCTGGGGAATACACAACCAAATGCTTTATTAAGGTAATGGGAAGTGGGGAAAAGTGGGATATTTTTAATAACCACCTCCTGCGTTATGTACAAACCCAATATTTTCTAGTTCAACACAAAGTAAGTGTGCTGCATGCAAAACACAATGTCTTTGAAGAATTAAACTTCAAAAACAAAAGTAGTTGGTTGTTTCCTCAAGGATGGTTTAGCAGCCACAAGAAAGTAAAAATAGTCAGTATGGGTTAGGGTCTTTGATCTACACAATCTTAGCTGATTGAAAAGGGCACTAAACAAGTTCTGTGCATAAAGAATGCATCTGGTGTTCTCAACATTCTGGACCCAGTGTAAAAGTACATATTCCATTAGGTCCGTTCTCAAGAGGGGGCTTATAGGTCATGCAATGTATTCATTTCAGAATGGTCTGCAAGGGTTATGCCAGCTAGATCATAGCCATCTGGCAGATTTGTTAGAGTAAACACTTAAAATTGCACTCAAGAGTATTTTCTTTACTAGTTGAGAGACAATGAAGAAAATTAAAGGACTCACAGAAACATTCCAAGCCACTCGTTGCATCTGCAAAGAGCACACTTTCTTCTAAAATCCACTTCTGTCTTCTTGCTTTCAGTAAACTTTATGAGAAATCTATTAACTATGCATCGTGTATTAGTAAAAACCATTTTTCATTCCTCAAAAATTTATCTGATCCCATCTGAGTTTAAAAAGATTACACCGAGAGCTTATATACCTTACCCAGTCGCAAAGTTTCCCCCATCTTTCAGTATTTAAATGCCTTGGGATCTTCTTTTGGCCTAAGTCTTATTTCCTGTATGTCTTTTAACTCTTAGGAAAATTCTATCTGCTGTCTCATTTCTGACTACTCTGTGAAGATTGAGAGTAAAGAATTAGATGCAAACTTTGATAGCAAGGCTTCAATCTTCTATCAGTAAATGATTCAGATCAATTTCTACATGCCTTAGTTTTAAATCTCTTTATCCAATTATTTAAATTCAACATGGTACAATGGCTCTCAAATCTATTGCCCTTTAGACCTTTCAGAGTTTTGCTTGGAGGTTAAAATACAATGCAGTGATATGCAGAGTGCTGCCAGGATCACCAAGGGGAGTAAGACAGATCCTAAAAAAACCTATGCACACACACAAAAAAGAAGGAATACAGACTTTTAGGTTATAAGTATATGGGAAGTAACTTGAACCTTTTGTCATCCAGAGGCATTTCCTTCTTGCAGTAGTTTCTAATCCTAATCAGAGAAAAAAAAAACAAACATGATATTCATTTTCTAAATGGACAAACATGGCACAAAGGCAACAGATGATCGATCTCCTGTGTCTCTCTGTTAGACCTCAGACTGCCTAAGTGCCTGAGGTCTAACAGACCTAAGCAATACAGTGGTTTTGGTAATTTATTTTAAAAAAAATTTCGAAAAATTAACAAAACCCCAAGCAATTTTACTTCACATCTCTGTATTAAACAAAAAACCCTGTAATTAATCTGTACAAGAAATGAAGAAATTGGTAGGTAAAATGGTAGGTGTTTTTAGTTCCAATTTAGGCTTACAAAAGAAGCAGAAAAGCCACAAAACAGGAAAAAAAATTAAAGCTACTTGTGCTAAAATAATACTTTCGCTTAGCACATTATGAAGGAAAAAATGCTTAAACTAGGTCCACTTATAATGCAGAAAGAACTGTTTTATAACTGGTTTTAGAAACTAATGGTGTCTATCTTACCATTTGTGTTGAGGCAAAATAGGAAAAAGATCACAGCACTTCATGATGACAACTAAAATTCAAGGAAGAACTGTTCAGCTAAAAAGGAAAAATGAAAACAGCAGCAAACAACAACAATTAAATTAAAGCAAACCCCAATTTACCACAGCAGGGTGCATTAGGAACCTCATGTACAATCCTATAGGCCAAATGCAGCTTGGCAAGCATAGCTGAGTGGCCCACCGAAGGAGTCTGGTAAAGGAGGATTAATAGAAGAAAGAGAATCAGTCTTTCTCTCTTTGCCTGATCCTTTTACACCCACTCCATAGCTAATAAATATTAGTTAATATATATACATAGCTTCCCCTTCTAAAATTATTTAAGAATCACAGCTGATGTTTTCTCACCTATTGCTGCTTCTTGTGTGTGACTTTGACTAAAAAATAGATAAGGAAGAATATGGAAATAACACTATTTTTGGAAATGTAAACCCAGTTTACACTTGCTCTATCTTATTTCTTTGTATAGTGAGCAAAAGGATTCATTTATAAAATGACAGTGGCGAAAGTAGGCAAGAAGAAATGGTTACAAGCAATAGTGAAATGGGATAGAGAAGAAATAAAGCCTGAACCTCCGTCAGCAGTTTATTGTGAAAATGGCCACAGTTAAGCATAAAATTTTACCTATTTAATTCATCTACTACAGTTTAGTTCTGGGAATAAAATTGAAGGCATTATGGATAACCCTGTGAGAATGAAAATAAAGAATACACAGCACAGTATGACTTTTAGAAACTTATCCCACTCTTTACGTTCACATTACTGCATTTATTTGTATTCAGTTGTTTCTTCAATTTGTTTTCACTAAAATATTCCCACTGAGAGGTTGTGATACTGAGCTGCTTCTTTTGTACAATGTCTGTGTCATTTTCTTTGACTTAGGTATACTTTCAGGTAATTGTTAGTGACAAGGCATAGTGGTTAATCTGTAGGGATGGTTTTATGCATCATCACAGTAAACATTTGATTTGATCCAACTCCCAAGGATCCACCCTAGACATCAATTGCAACTCAGCCAATTGCATCTAATTCTTGAAGGCAGAACAAGGCTTATGGTTTAGGTAGATGAGAAAAGCACCTCAAATCCTTAAGTTCAAAAAAATAACAGCCTTTTTGAATCAGAGACATTATGAATCCAAAAGCAAGGTATTTTGGAGGGGAAGCCCTCCAGCATTTGTGTAATTTTGCACTTTCATTACAACATATAGCTTAATTGTACTGTTAATTCCAACAAAGTGATAGCAAAAACTTGAAAAATGCTTTAAGTTAGAACAAAACTTCAACTTGATTAACATTTTTGTCTCGGTGAAATAGAAGGAGGCAAAACACATTTGGCACTTTACATGGTTGAGCTGTATAACTATAAAACAGAAGATGGAAAGACAATGGCATTCATTGAAAAAAAAAGTTTGCTATCCTTATATTTTGGTTTTGAAATGGAAGGACTAAATCACTAATTTTATAAGCAGGAATGTTTGTGCTAACTCATCACAACTAAACAGATAAATTCTCTACTTTGGAAAGTGTTCTGCCATTGAATGCCTTGCAAGTATTATTCAATTAAACTGGTGCATTGTCAGTATGCTTATCACCCAAACGCTTATTATTTTACAATAAAAAAATAGTTTTGTGTAAATTTGTCAGTGTGAGTGCATATTTTGCTTGGAAAAGTTCTATCCTTTGGATAAATTCATCAGTTGACAACACCAGAATCAACACTGTCAACTTTATTAACTTTCAGCTTGGGAAAGGTGGAATCAGATCCCTTCTTATCTGTTTAAACAGCAAAAACCAGGACTTCTTTGAATGTTTTACTACTGTATTCACCAGCATGATCTGTCTCTTTCAGTGATTCCCAGGGACAGAAAAAAATGAGTTTGCTGGAAACTTGTGCTCCCTCTGCTGTCTAAATCGAGCATGAAAAACCAGTAAAAAGCACTACAGTGGGGGCAGTATTACAAATGTTGAATGATTTTTTAAAATTTCCTGGCCACCCTAAAAATACTACATAAAAGATAATTTGATACCAATTTATTTGAAAGAGGATGAAATGTATATATTTGGATTGGGCTTTCATTTGCCCTACTGCATATTTAATAAAACAGACAATGTATCCATGATTTCCAGCTATGATAGCTTGTAAACATTAGCAGTGACTAATTGAATAGTCATTTGAATCTGCACAAAGCAATTTCCCTACATTAGATTAAACACGTCACACCCTGTCAATGGAAAACCTATTTAACATCAACCCAGCAATTATAAACATTTTGGAATGAGGCACCAGAAATCTATTTGTAACTAAAATTCCCTATATATATAGTGTAGGAATTTGGCTTAGCATAGCAAGTAAATTTATTCTTCACTAAAAGTTTGCCTACAGCAAGAAAAGTAAAAGAAAGATTTTTCTTCTATTATAACATTTCTGTAATGGATTTTTAACACGTCAGTACCAGATAGCTATAAGCATTAGTTCATTTTCACGGTTTCATATTAATTATTTCTTACTGTTTGTCTCTTTGGGTACCAAGAGCAAGGTCCAGATTTAAAAAAGCCTTAAACCCCAAGAACATAAATTCATCCACATTCTTTCAGATGATAATATCACAAACACAAATGAAATTTGCTATCAGTAACTTTCTTTTTTTCCTTTTTTTCCTTTGTTCTATTTGGATTACAACTAATACATTCAACTAATACTATCCTAAAATTTAAGCATACGTAATTGATTATATGCCATTCTGAGAATTTTATCTGGAATAGTAAGCAAGAAGCACTGAATAAAGGCCAGAAATATTCTTTCCCTCTAAAAACGATGGCAAACCAAAGTACTGTGCAAAAAGCTGTCATTTCAAGGAGAAATTTGTATCTTTGTTTCAGCTATCTACAATCTTTTCAGGAATCCTGAGGAGCAAATAATGAGCATTTTCTTTATTTCAAACTTGTGTTAATTTATTTTGCAGATATCTAAACATTTGCAGAAGAGAACTGTAAATTTTCCCGGTTGACAAACTACCTATGACTATCACATTGGTGTGGGTACAATTCCTTGAAATATTTTCACAGATGTGACTGATTTATGAGCCCTGTGATTTAGCTGAGCTATTCAGCATGTGTCAGTTTTGTTTCAACCCACAATTAATGCGCAAATTAAAGGAAACGGTACCAAATTCGAATGAAAAGATACAAAAAGCTTTCAAAACTTTCAGACCAGTGCAAAAAATACCTGAAGGAAGACCAATGAGATCACAAAGCCTTAACAGGAAATCAGAGCTATTACAAACGGTATGGCCAAGACACTGATCAGATCGGACTGCACATATTCCCCACTGCTCACCGCTCAGAAGCCTGCCAAGGACCCACTGCACTGCTCTAGGACAGAGGCACCGCCTCAGAGTTAGCAGGTGTCACATTGATTTGTGTTTTGACAGAAAGCAAGGAGACAGAGAGAACAGCAGCAGCGTACAAAGACATGTTTTGCAGAAGTGAAGAGGAAAGCTCCATTGAAAAACAAAACAAAGTAACAAAACCCTCAATCGAAACAGAAAAAAAACCCCAAGCAAACACACAGGAAAAAATTCCAATCAAAACAAAAAGCACCCTGAATAGACAAGTAGGAGTCGGTGGACTAAACGAAGTAAAATCTGATCTGTTTTATGACCCACATGACTAAAGACGTTTTTTTCTGTTTCACTGAGTGAAATAGCACAGCCTTTACAATTCCAAAGGCACTGCTCTTTAACTAAAAGGATAACATTCATTTGCCTTTGCACAAGAAACATTAATTTGTCGTGTCTTAAAGAACATTCTCCCCCATTCCAGCAGGTTTTTCAATATGAGATAATGATGAAGCTCTAGGAAATGGTGCCAAAAATCCTGTTGGGATTAACTAAAGTCATACTGAATGCTGAGTCTTCTTGCTAGGCTTCACTGCATATCAGTTCCTGAGAGGGCCATTTGGGCGCAATCCTGTAAAGCGCCTGTAGAATGGGCAGCTCCTGGAGGGAAGGACAGCATTTTGAAATTAGCAACTAAATCTGAATTTATCTCTAAGGATTTAAGAACTTTATTTCATCTAGATTAGAGTCTTGTTGCTTGGTGTCAGAAGGTATTTGCGACTGTTAAAAGCAAGAATGTAAAACAAGGGCCTGGATTACCCACAGCTTTATCCTGGTAGGCAGAGAACAGCCAGACATATGCCTTCTTCTTTCTCACAGATGCCGCAATATTTCTGGATTAGGAGGAGGGGATATATTGGACCCTAACGGTGAAAGAATTGGCTTGAGGCACTCTGACACAATGGGGAGTTTATCTTTCACAATGGAGAGCAATTTTCTCTCTGATGCTAAGAAGTATATGTTTATGTTCAACTGGTACTATATACACTAATTCAACACTGTCATTTTGCTTTGTAGTTGTTATTTATTATCAATCCTTCTCACTTTGGAAAGCAATCCAATCATTTTACAAATAGATATGCCTTATTTTGTGCAATTTGTATATACGCTTTTATAAGGTGAAATGCATTTACATAATAAAATTTTAATAATTGATTTCCAGTTTTCCAGCGTAGACAAACAATTGACTGAATGGGTGGGGGTTAAAAATAAATCAGGCACCGACAAAACCTATGACAATACTGAAACTGAAAACAAAGTTTTGCTATATTCTTGAGGTTTTTTTTCAGAAAATATTATTTGCAATATGAAACTGTTTAAACATTATCATCTATAAAAGTCCAAAATAAGTTTTGAAACAGATTTAAAATATTTTAAAGTAAATAAATATATTTAATTTGCTTTTAAAAATATTTCAGAAAACATTACTAAAACTCTCTGCTCCAGTGTCAATTACAGAAATTATAATTGACTTTTAAAAACATGTAGTAAAGATTTTGAGGAAGAATAAAACCTGTAAACATATAGACAAGAGATATTGGGATATTGGGATTCTTAATTCCTTATAGCTATATACATAAATCCTTGCTTTGATTTCTTAACTTGCTACTTACATTTACAAAAGTAGTGAAGAGATAATAGGACAATTAAAATTTTAAGATTATCTGAAAAATGTCTGATATACATCTACTGAAACCTAAAACTACATGTGGTTTAGAAGAATCTACTGTATAGAAAATTGAGTTTATTTAGAAATGACAAGTTACCATTATCATCACCTCCTAATAATTCAACAAAAGAAATGTACAATATTGCACCTATCTTGCTCAGCATGACACTATTTTTATGTATGACCCCTTGTTTCTCACAGTAACAAAGAGGCCATTGGTTGGCTTACTTTTTTTATTCTATGCCATCAAAAAGTTGCAATGAAGAGACTAATATTTACACTACCTTTTTATTTGCCTCAAAAGAAAAAAAAAATTATCATTTATATTTTATTAGGATAATTTTGATAAAAATACTTTTTCTGAGTTAAAGACATTGCAATCCAACAGCAATGACAAGAAGAAAGCTGTAAACACTCAATTATAGATTAAGCAGACGTTTGACATTTCATAATGTGCAGAAGTGACAGTCTAAGGCGCGTCTTCTTGATCAGCTTCGCTCAAATTTTTCATTTTGTTATTTCCTAGTCAAATAGACACAAAGTCAAGATCTGCAGGTATATTTCCATCAATCAACACCCGGAGAAGGAACACTGTTGATCTCTTTGCTTTTGCACAAGACTTTTTTCTTCCTGGGAGTCCACAGTTAAATGTACCACTAATACTGGGCAATAGTCTCAGTTCCCATAATCTAACAAAAAATTATGACCTACCCATTCAGCCTTAATAAGTGTCATAGTCTCCCACCTTCTGCTGTCACTTCAGCTGTATTTATTCTGAAGTAAATGAAACAAGAGCTCACAAACAAGAAACAAGAGCAAACCTCTGAAGATGCTAAATTTGTCATTAGTTAATCTGTAACAGATACATAGTAGATAAAGAGCTCCACACCTGTGTAGAATGTACTCTCTATCCATATGCCAAAATAAGGAAAAAAAGTATATATGCTTACTATTGATCAAGCAAAGACAACAAAAAGTCATCTTTATTATTTTCTCTTTTGATCTGAACATAGCAGGTTTTAGACAAACATAAAAAGATTTGTTCTTCTTGGGTTTTATAATTTTTTGTTTTGCTGTGTTGTTTTTTTTTTTTTAAATCTTGCTTTGCTATTAATAAAATTTTGAAGTTTATCATGAAAGAAATACAAATTAAGGGTCTTTTCTGTTGGTTTTTTTTTTTTTTTCATGTTATACTTTTCTCCCCTGGTTATGATAGGAGTTAGCAATCTCCTTCAGAATCCACAGATTCAAATGATAAAGGCCAGGGATTAAGCACAGCCGATTAACAGTCTGTGTCCTCTTCAATCTAGCATTTCCACTGTAGCTAAACCCATATTCAGACTGAAGTTATAATAAACACACTGTCCTCAATATCATTTCCCTAGATGACCTCCTCAAAACTGACATTCAAGTATTCTTGTGGAAAATTACAGTTCGTAGTAACTGAAAAAGCAGCCTAGAAAATACACACCCACACAAAATAATTCTGAAGATCAAGCCAAATGTTTAGAAAGCAACTGGATAAAATTATAGTTTCGCTATAAATATTTTATTTGCTTCAGTTCTGAGTAATTTATTATTACTATAGGTTTGACATATAAAATAAAAGAATTTTCCTAGATGTTATCTTTATTGTTTGTACTGTTTATCTTTAAAATAACTGCATTATTATTTATACTTATGAACAAAAAAAAAAACAACTCAGTGGATCACAGTGGTTGCAATTTTTTCCTTTCCAAAGGCAAAAGAAAACAGTGAAATTCTACAGCTACCTTAGATACACTGAAATAGAAGTATTACTGTAAGGAAAGTGACATCAAAAAACACTGGTCCAGTGAAAAACAGCAAAAAGAATAAAAATCTACATGGACAGAATTGCAGAAATATTCTGCTAGGTATATGTATTGACTTCTATGATAAATAATGTTTTCACCTAAAATGAAAAAAGACAGCCCCTAAAAACAAAGATATTTTTTGCTTTGTAAGGACATTTTTAACATAGGAAATTCTGACTGGATTCTCCCGCTATTTGACATTTGAAATCCAGAATTTTATGGATGTAAAGAAAGGATATGATTAATACAGACACAGACTGTGTAACAGGTCATTTTAATTTCTTAACCTAGAAGCTCAAATTATTTTAAGAAACTAGAGATTCATATGTTATTTAATTTCATGGTACTTCTTCAGACAAAAGTAGTAACATTTCAAACTGTTTTATTATAACTAACTAAACTTATCTACCTAGTTAATGTGACTGTATTCTACTCTTCTTTCCATTAGTCTATCGTGGAAGGATTGCAGTGAAGCAATTCTGAAATCAGATGAAGGGACATGTGCATTTATTTGTCAATCCTTTATTGAAAGTACATGATCAAAATTTGGTTCCCTTTGGCCAAACCACACAAATAATAAGAAACAGGTCATGCTATGTACTGAAAAAGAACTGCAACAAAACAAAACAATGAAAAATCACCAAGCCTGAGCTTCATTTTGATTAGTTATTCACTAGAATTGATTTGAAGTAAGCACAGCAAATGACTGCAGTTAATTCATTAGTTGTTGTTTTATTCTTCTCACCAAAGTTAAAAAAAAAAAAGCCCAAAAAATGATTAAGTTTCATAATCAGAGCATGTATTAGGTTTGGATGATTCCAGCCACCTTTTCTTCTAGAAAACAGTTTCAAAGCTCTTTTAAATTCATCTGTACTGAAGAAAGAATTGAAAATGTGAATTTTAACTCAAAGTCACTCACTTTGAGATCTTGCTTCAAAAACTAATTTCATGGTCTGTTTCCATAACAACGTAGCTTATTTTTGCCAACTAGGACTCATATAATGAAGCATAACATCTTTAATCAGATTGTATATACTACAATTTAAGATGGTTTAGAGTGATTTGGAGAAACACTAACTTAGGGACATGTGATTCGTACGTCAGTTCCCCTTAAGCATCTTTATGATCCGAAGATTGCATATATTCCTCACCAAAAAAGCCACTGAGTTTTATTAATTAGTGATAAGATATACAGCATACAATTAAAACATCACGTACTTAATTTATTCATTCTTAAGCTTCTTGTTCCCCAATGGAACCTTTTAAAAACACTTGTCATATTGTAGAGGAGCAATCTTACCTTCAGCTCGTCACTAAAACAAACCTTGTCTTCTCATTATTCAACTACATATTTTTATGCATGTGTTTATATTTCCAACAGGAGATGCAAAAGCAAATAGATACCATTTACATGCTATTTAGAGTAAAAAAAAATCTAAAACCAGGAAGAGCAAACTATGTTTTTTGCAAAAGTAAGTGGACATAAAAGTCTACAGGATGTAAAATTAAATTGATCAGTCCTTTCTACTTTAAATCTAACAGCAAATATCATTAGCTATTATACCAAGATGAGTGTTATAGGTTGCTAATCATTCAGCCCATAATATTATTTTTTTATTTGATGTCAAATATTCTTTTCCTCGACATTCACATATATTTTTCCAAGTCTAATTTCCTATATTCCCAAATTAATGAATGAAACTTCTTAGATTGGAGGAATGTATTATTTATTAAAACTGGATTCTAAAATAAGACTGAGTTAGCAGAGCTGATATTCCTTCGGTGAGAACAAATAAAATCTTAACCTAGAATGCTTTCTCAGGGCAAGCTTACCCCAGTGATTAATTAAAAGATGAAGGATAAAATCCAGAACATAAATAAATTTGGGAAAAAATTATCCATGTCATTATTCAAGGAGTAAGAAGAAGTGCAATGAGACTGGAAGAGGGAAAGAACTGAGTTGAAGAGACCTGCTCCTTTGTCTACACACAGGGGCACACACACACACACACACACACACACACACATGCACACACACTCCTGTACACAGAGCCCCCTAAACACAGCTTTCCTTTCACAGCACTTTTCCTTTTAGCAGCTTGGTAGTATTTATGTTTGCAAAGCTCCCAGTATTCCCAAACCTTACCCCTTTTATTTTTAGCTTTCGAGTTTTTGCTTCAGCTGATGAGAACAGGAAAAGAAGGTGGTATGTTTATTGCTGGCAGACAGCTTGGAAATTCTGAGTAAAGAAGCCAATCAAGGCAGAAGGATTATAATAATCAAAGTAGAAAATTTGCATCTTTAGAGTATGGTTACTGAGAAATAACAATGCCTTGGTTGTGTAAATCAAACCCTCAGCAAAAGTGAAGAGATTTGCATATCTGGGAGAAATCTGTCATGTTATACATTGGTAACTGCATTCTAATTAGCAGAAAGCACTAGCTTTTAGTGGAATATTAAATATAAATGCTAGTAGTTTTTTTATTTCCTTGTGAAATAATAGATTTAGCTTGTTTGGGGCCAGATGAAAATAAGTTTTCTTGCCTGTAGGAAGCAATACTATTCAAAACGACCAAAGATACATTCATTATGCCATACAGCTACAATTTTTAAGATTGAGATCATGTAAATGTTCAAAGAGTTCTCTATTTACCAATTTTGTTCATCGTTTTTGTCTATAGAAAGTGGTTTAAAGCAGCCCTCTTGAGAAAGTATTACACAAAACAGATGAAAGTTTAAAGCCACCTGTTCGGCTCTGCATAATAAATCACCTTTACTTCATTTTAAATTTAGTGAATGGAGAAAAATAAGCTGGACTGAAAAGTTTCACAGATTAAAATCCTAAAAAATCCCCCCGCTGACTTAATTACTATAACAATTTTCTATTATCTATTAAAGTCAAGCAGTGTTAACAGCAGGCTCAGAAACTTTGTAATAAAATAAAGAAAAAAAATAGGTTAATTCTGCTTTAAAAATTAGTATGTAACAGTATATTTGTACCATTCATGCATGGAAAAAAAACTATTTTACTTCAGGTTAATGTTTCTTTCCCCTTTCCTGTCTTGTGAACAATTCTCAGCTGTATTTTAGATGGAAACTTAAGGCTGGCTGACACACCCTGGCCAGCACTTGCAATCAAACTGCAGGTTGGTGTTGCACTGAATCATTAAGAGAGAATCCATGCAAGCATATTCAATATACAAAGTATTACTAATAATGCATGTTCAGAGGCACTATCCATTTCCACAGACAAAACATGGAGGAAACTTGGTAAGATGCTTTGAAAACCTGGATACTCCTCATGTGTAGAACTAGTGAGCACACTGCAGTGCGGGTCTCAGGGTACTTACCATCCTCTGTGGGCACATAGATATTCAAATACAGACAGTCTTCATTTTGATCTTGAACATATGTCACCACAGTATCCAGATTGGCTGTAAACCAGACTGGCAGCATGTCGTTGAGCAGTGACCTCTCATCCAGGTACTGCGGGCAAACAGCGGCAAACTGCGTGGCGTTGCGGACACCCGTCCAAGACGATGGTGGCTCCGGGGGCTGGAATCGCCTTTCTCCAGTCGGAGGAGAAGCATAAGGAACACCCAGGTACTGCTCCACTGGACCAAGGATCTCATTAGGCAGAGGTGTTCTTAAACCACGTATTTTGCCATAATTCGTAGTAACAACTGGGTATTGTGCTTGGCCATCAATGAGAGTAAATCTTATAGCCAGTGCAGTTATCCACAGGAGGAAGTTAGAATTCAACATGACACACACTGGTGTGAAGATCAAAGGCAGCCATAGGAGTCCCATTGGTTTCGACATTATTTAAATCAACATCAGCAGGGCTCTTTTTTCCACAGCCAGGAGAAAATTAATCAGTCAAGGAAAATGCAAACTAATAAAAAAGTAGTCAAAAGGAGATGAAGGAGGGAAAATGTATCTTTGTTCAGGCAACAAAAAAACAAAAGCTGATGTGTGGTAGGTGCCTCAGCTGACTGGCTGTAGACAAATCCCAATGTCAGAAGAAACAAGGGAGTGTTTGCCTCTAAGGCCCATCCCAGACTTTAGTGTTGAATTAATCCTGGCAACGCACAGCACTTCCCAACAAGTAGAGTGGTGAGAGATCCACAGTTATTCCACTGCCCCAGTGAAATGGCTCCTTTCAGTGCAGTCCAGCCCACTCAGTCAGCCTGCCGCCAAGAGAGAAAAAGCAATTCAAATCAACAGACAAATTTATGTTGGCATAAACCTAAAATAAAAAAAATAAATAAGCCAAAAATTATATTCACACACTACTTCCATGCCAAGGCCCACAAATGTTTTATGAACTTTAGACATCATGGTTGGCTATATATTTCCAAAGAGATGTAAGTTAAGAGAGCTAAACCTGAAGCCCTAAGCTTGTCAGAGGTTATACCACAAAACAAACATTTCTGCTTCTCTATATGCTTCTAAACCACAGCCCAAACACTTCTGATTTCAGGAAGAGTATCACATTTAAGTGCTAGCTTCAGGATATTTTCTGCCCTAAATAAACAGAATCTTCTTTTTAAGCCTATTTGCACTCCCACAGGAACCATTCATTACTTTTGTTTCCTGTATTGGATAATCTCTTTTTGCTATGAGATGATGACTACAGAGTATTCTTCACAGACATGACTTCTTTTCTGTATGACAACATAATTTACCACCATCTAATTCAGAAATTCCAATGAATGCAATAAATAGTTCAAATCAAGTGTGAGAACAGTTAGTCAAAATTAGATACAAATTTATTGGTTTTCATATCTTTTTTATATGTCTGACAAACAGAACAATGGAAAACTAAAAGACAAAAAAGCATGATACAAGATCTTAAACCAGCTTTTGGCCTACACAGTGTTACAATTATGTAACATTACCTGCTTGCATTCACCTACTTTTATTTTTAAATAGAAGGCAATTCATACAATAATTCTGTTAATTTTTAATGAAATACAAGTCACTCGCATGTATAGGCTAACCATTACAAGTGTATAAATAAACACACATAAATATTCTTCTACCTGCCCAAAGAAATTAAGGACTTCCTTTTTTCCCATTACTCAACTCAAAAGCACAGACAACAATTCCACAGGTAAAAAATTCATTGTTATAGGAAAATGACACTAATACCTTATATTTGGTAGGATGAACACACATTTATGTATCAAATTTATATATAAGTGGCCTAGTATGTCCTGTTTTCAGTCAGGACTCTGATACGGAAAAAAAATTTGAAAGCTATTTTATTCTCTCCAAACTCCTGGAATTCTTCAATTACTTCATTTTAGCACTCTTATCACAAAAATGTTAAAACACCAGAGGCCAGAAAAATACCAGATATATATTACTTGTGATAGACCAAAACTTCTAGTGACATTTTCTCTAGGACTTGCAATTTGAGCACCATTTCTGAAGAACGAATCACTAAAAGCTCTAATTTTCATGTCCCTGAGGGCACCACTAGGTCCATCAGTCCATGAGTTATGCTGCAAGGAGCCCTAAGCCGAACTGCACGCCCAGCCTGGATCTTGGCCTCACTGGGTCCCCAGGTAGACCTTGGATCTGACTCCTCACCCTGCCTGGCCTGATGATTATTGGGTGGTGGCCCTGTTCTCAGCCCACCCTCAATGGGGGGCCTTAGGAGTTCAGAGTCTTGCCCTACCAGCTCTGCAGTGCCCACAGCTCCTGGGTCATCCTCCCCCACGGGCAGCCCCATTTCAGCTGCTCCCTGGCACTCAGAGTGGTCAGCCAGCTACGGGTCACTCGAAATTCCTCCTCAAGCGTCACTTTCTCTTCTGATTTTTGCTACCATCTTTAACAGTGGAAGTCAGCAGCAGATGATTGATTTTGAGTAGTATTCCTCTTGCTCTGTCCCAATCTGACTTTGGCACACTTTACCGGTCATGCAGCACAAATCAGATTTTCCAGTTATATCCAACTGAGGATTTAATCTGTGCTTAGGGAGGAGCAACAGATCTTATTCCCTTGACATCCATACTGCAGAAGTTTGTAATGACATTCTAAGAAATGTGGACTACAGTACTAAGAAAATTGGCAAGGTGGGATGAATCTTGTGATCTCGATGATGAAAGATGGATAGAGAAAAAAATTTTGTGGCCAAACAGCAAGCAAAAAAAGAGGATATAAAACAAGAAAAGAAAATGGGAATAACAAATAAACAAGAGTGAACACATTATCAGCAGGGAGAGAACCAAAAATGACAATATGAAGTGTAAATCCTTGGTTGATACAGCAGACATAATGTACCACTGTAAAAAATGTGACGTACTAAATAGTACGGCTTTCTTGGCCACCTGGGCACATGCTGGCTCATATCCAGCCAGCTTTCAAACAGCACCCCCAAGTCCCCTTCAGCTGACCAGCTTTCAAGACAGTGTTCCCCAAGCCTGGAGCTCTGCATGGGGTTTTTGCAACCCAGCTGCAGGACCTGACCCTTGGCCTTATGGAGCCTCATAGAACTGGCCTCAGTCAATCCAGCCTGTCGAGTTCCTTTTGCAGAGCCTTCCTACACTCCAGCAGATCAGTACTCCCATGCAATTTAGTATCATCTATGAACTTACTAAGGATGCATGCAATCCCCTCATCCAAACCATCAATGGAGACATTAAACTGACCCCAGTACTGAGCCATTAGGGAACACCACTGGTGACCAGCTGCCAACTGGATTTAACTCCATTCAGCACCACTCTCTGGGCCTGACTATCCTGCCAGTTTTTCACCCAGTGAAGACTGCACCCATCCAATCCATGAACAGCCAGCTTCCCCAGGAGAATGCTGTGGCAGACAGTATCAAATGCTTTACTGAAGTCTGGATAAACAAAATCCACAGCCTTTCCCTCATCCACTAGCTGGGTTAGTTTATGACAGAAAGAGATCTAGTTAGTCAAACAGGATCTGCCTTTCATAAATCCATTTGTGAGTATCAGCTGGGCCTGATTCACTAGCTGTCCTGCACATAGCATGTGATGGCACTCAGGATGATCTGCTCCATGACCTTCCCCAGTATCGAGGTCAGGCTGACAGGCCTGTAGTTCCCTGGGTCATCCTTCTGACCCTTCCTGTGGATGGGCATTACATTTGCTAATTTTCAATCAACCTGACTTTCTCCAATTAACCAGGATTGCTGGTAACTGGTTTAAAGTGGCTTGATAAGCTCTTTCACCAGCTTCCTCAGGTGCATCCCAACTGAGCCCGTAGACTTGTGGGTGCCCAATTTGCTACAGGTCAATAAGTAACAGGTCACTAACCATTTCCTCCTGGATTATGGGAGCTTCACTCAGCTCTCCATACTTTCCCAACATCCAGCTCTGGGAGCTGTGCATCCTGAGGACAACTGGTTTTGGTATTATAACGAGACAACCCAGACTGAGGCAAGAGAAGCAAAAATATCTTGTTTGGGGTGGGATTCCTGCCCAATTAGAAAATATCACACATTTCAGTTTATTGACATTACTACAGGAATTACCATTTTCCTAAGGTTAGTTTCGCATATGAATTGTATACACACTCATACATAGACAAAGGCTCACAAAATAATTTTCAGTAATAACACTGAGAGGTAAGGAAGAAGGCATGCTACCTATTAATTTGTGAATTATGACAGCTACGCTATGATGTTAGATACATCATTGAAAATGTTGGAAGATGTAAATAGAGATTCACAGACTTCGGTTAGGGATTAATCTTAAATAGAAAACTGTAAACATTCTAGAAGGGTTTTTTAGATGTATCAAAACTAGTTTGATGTTCAATTATATGTATACAGTCAGCTATTTAATATGCTTTTAAATACTGAGTCTACAGGAAGACATGTACTTGTCATGCCTTTATTTATTATCACTAATAGTGTTGTACTTTTTCCATATTTTTTTTTACTACTTCAAATGATAGAAAAATGCATACAAACTTGCTTGCAAAAAATTTCTATTTTGAAGTATCACTCACTCAAACAATCAAAAATAATCAATCCAAATCAGAATATTCAGTTTAAAATGACAACTTCTGGCAGCACACCACACAAAGAGAAGTCGAGGAAGATGTGAAATCACATTCATATATGATTTTGTTATTGGCAGAGGAGTGTAATTTGAAGCTAATGAGACATTTATGGCCTTTGAAGAAAATGCAGATTGAAGTTAACATGGATGTGTATCTGGAAATACCACTTGTACTTGTTTATAAATCTGTGCCCCAAGCCACTCTTAGAGATGCTTAAATAGTCTATGAATCAGGCCTTCAGGGCTAAACAGATGGTTTCCAGGATCTGCAGTTACCACTTTTTCAACCTGAGGAGAAGATTGTCAGTAGCTCTACACTTACTCTGTAGCTGCTAGGGAAATAGAAGACATGGCTTAGAAGTCCTCTTTGCTCCAGCATAGAATAGAAAACTAAAGTGATTTTAAGTTTTTTTGATTTGCTTTCCCACTTGTCCAGGGCAAAAGAAAACTGAACAGAAATATAAGTGATATGAACACAGAAAACTGAAGACTGCACAGATATCCTAGAGTTTCTCAGGCTTTATCTAAAACAACTAGTGCAGAAGAGTACACCTCATCTTTCAGTTACTGACCACCTTTATTCTCTGGCCATCCCTTCTGCTCATATTCCCAAGAGTTTTTTTGGGCACGTACATAGGTCTGACCTCAGTAGAGAGTCAGGGCTAAAGACTCACATCCCGTTCATTAGAATACACTCTGAAAGCATACAGTCATCTTGATTAACTGCAATGTAAGAGCTACCAGCTAGTCAGTAGAAAAAAAAAGACAAATTATGTAATAAATAAAATTTCAGATTCTCCTCATGCTGATATTTTGCTAAGTATTTAATGCATTTCACAGAATATGGAGATTCAAAAAAACCCTTCATTTACCAAGAGCATGAACTGTGTTTTTTCTTCTTTCCATTCCCTTTGTCCCCTCGAAATTAGTAATTTTGAAATTACTTAATTTTATTAAGTAAAGTGGATATATGGTTGCTTGCTTTTTTGGGTTTTCTTTGTTGTTTTGGCTTGTGTCTGTGTGTGCGTTTGTCTGGTTGATTGTTTTTAAACAAAAGCAATTAAAATAGTATCATATTATATACAAATCTCTATAATAAACTAACGTTGTGGTATGATACTGTGAATTAGAACTATCCACAGGCCTGCAGTATTAATCTTAGCAATACGTCCATATAATCTGGAATATTAGCAGAACACTAATCACACAGTTGTCTTCTGTAAAAGCTCTTCCCAAAGCAGGTTTAAATACACCTCTACCTTCTAATCAGCATGACACCCTCTTAATAGTCACTGTTTTCAAATGTTTGTTCAAGAACCAAAGAAGAGTTTTTCCAAATATCGGTAAATGCATACTGGGTTTGTCTACTATCTTTAAAATTAAAAAACACAACAACAAAACAGTCATAACTTCTTTAGGGATTTTTTTCTGAGCTTCTAGAACTTTCTCGATACACTGAAACGAGCTAAGCTTCATTCTTCCTTATCCTACATAAAGTTATTCAGAAATATAAGACAAAATCACACTGAACAATACAGAGGAACACCAATCATGAACTAACGTGCACTTTCTGGACTGGATTACTTAGAATATTGGTAGGAAGTTTATTGACCAAAACTAGCCAATCATAAATTTTTTTTGAATCTCAGAACTTTAACTACAGCAATGTCTGGCTTCAAATTAACACGCAGCTAAATTTTACAAGAAATTCTTTTTCCTAATAGCACATGTATGTTTATTTTGTTGTATTTTTGTAAGCATTTTCCCAACTCAATTATTTATTATTAAATTATTCTTAAAAATACACATAGACACACAAAACACCCTCAAAAAAAAATAAAACAAAAACCTCCAAAATCTAGACTTCTAATAATCCTAACTGTAGAGGACCAGATCTAAGCATGTTTTGTCTCAAACATTCTGAGTATTGCTAGAGGAAAGGTGATCAGAGGAGGGGTGGGGCAGTGCTGTCCTGAACCGACTTCCTGCTCTGCCTTGAGACTTGTGCTCAGTCTCCGGCACCATAACTCACTTCCTGGAGAGGAGCTGGCTGTGCAGGGGTGAAAAAACATGCAAAAAGCCTAATTTACATAAGAGGCATGCAGATTGGGCCTCCTCTCACTTTCTCCTCTCTTTCTTCCTCTTTTGTTTAACTGGTTGCCACAGTTAAGAACACAACTGCACCATAAAGCAGAAGAGTTCCCTGACGCATGGTCCGGTGTCTTCATTCACCCTGATGAGAACTTACAACAAACATCATGCCCTGTACTGTGGGTCATGATACTAACTTAGCACCATAAACTTCACTAGGGGTGAGTATCTGAATCATGTGTCACAGAATTACAGAATTATTTAGGAGAGAACTATAATTTATTAACTCACAGTTAAAAATTTCTTCAAGATTTAAAGTTTAAATTGAGAAGAAAGTTACATAAATTTAAGAATTATGATGTACCCTTGCTTCAAGTGAAAATAAATGCCAGATATACAAACATCATGATTGACCTTGAAGTTGGTCTTAGTTGTATGATTAGAAGTAACTGAAGACAAAGGTAGATTTTTTTTTTTTAATATGGAAATAAAGCCTGAAAAGCAATATAAATTACATACAAACATTGAATTAAACAGGCATAGGTTTTTTTTAAAGAACATGCTGCATTTACCCTTCTATGAATTTCTCCAAGTGAGAGAAATAGATAGGCTCAGATAGGCTTGGACACTGTCAGTAAATCCCTGAGGTTAGAAAGTACAATTACCATTTGCTTTTCAGAATATGGGCACACATTTCTTTCATATCATTGCTTCTTGCCTGGAGCTACCACTCTTATTCGAATTTCTAAATCTCATACACTATCAAAAAGAACAATGGGATTATAAGATGTGTGGTCCCTACAATGTTTTTGAAAACTGCAATTCACTCAATAATGAAAACAGTTTGAAAAGCAAGCAGAGGGAAAGAAAACATGTGCTCATCACTCCTTTACAAGAAAAAACAAAGAAATTCACCTCAGCATTCTCAAAAATTCAGTTTATTTCAATCTAATTCTAAGAGGTGGTTGTTGAACAATCACAGATATGGTTTCCCTTTTCTGTATTTAAAATTATAAAAAATCTGTATGGCCAGAAGGACCCAAGGCTAACTGGGAATGCTCAGTTAAGACAGCTGCACTTATCTCACTACTTTTTGAAGAGTAATTTCAACTGCTATTACATATAAGTAATAGAAAAGAATTTCAATGGTTAGACAATTTTCAGGATACTTGTTGCTTCTTGAGATAAATTGATGAAGATTGCAAATAAACATGAAGTTTCAATATTAGGAGGGAAAAACATGGCATAAACTGCTTACAAACATATGCTTGAAATAAGTAATAATCCTAAAATTACAGGTGTGTTCCATTCAGTTCAAATTGTGATCTGAATTTAAGTTTCCCATGACTGAATGAATACTGTAGCCATTGCAGCTGCGAAGTCTTAAGAAAATACTACATTTCTAGTACATATGTTAGGGAAATGTCAAAAAATAGCATCAGTACAGTCTAGCACAACCGATGGCATAATTTCCAGCTTTTATTTCTGATATAACCCTGTAAAAGAAATGTAACACACTCTGGGTCTCTCTTCATTTCTTTTATGCACCTGTTTGCTTAAACTCAGATGTGTTACTACAAAAATAAAAAGATTATGATCTGAAACACAATTTTCAGCCCTGACTTTCTTTAAGGAAAAAGCTCCTGTAAAGTAAAATGTCTTATGCCCATAGTAAACCACTAACGTATGGATTTGAAAAAAAAAAAATACATGCACACAAAAACCAGTATTTTATACATTAGGCTTACAGACTAGGCCTTCATAAGTTGAATAAACCTTCAAAAAAATTAAAGTTCATTACCCACTACTATTGCAAGACCTTAAAAAAAAAGCATTTGTAACATGGAACGAGTCTTAACTTCTCTCCACTAAGAAAGGTCAAATGACTTAAAAGAAAAATTTTTAAGGGAGTCTAACAGGTTTTGTCTAAATATTACACAAAGAAACTCACAGGTCTCAGTCCTCTCTTTCTTGTCTTCACCATTGAACTTAAGTGCGTGCCCTTGTCAAGGATGAAAGAAACTAAAACTCTTGTCTGAACCACCTGAGAAACTGTCTAAGGGACTGATTGATATGCAATTTGGTCTCTTGAGGCTATTTAATGATTAGAATTTGATAGCTCCCTCTTGGCATTCCAGTCTCAGAAGAGGAGACATTCAAAATGTTACAATAACCAGAAACAGGGTGGGAAAAGCAATTTAAACCAGCTGGGCATGTGAACACATGCAAACACACACACACACCCACACCCACACCCACACACCCCGCTACACACACACACATCCTATTAATATATTATATGGCCAAAAAAAGTTGCTGTTTTATTATACAAATTCTTAGAACTGAATTACACAGGAGAAACAGGCAGGACATTTTCATCTCATTACCTGGTTCAGTTACCAGGTGGTGATACTGCCTTCATTCATATGATAATGTCACAATTATACATTCATTCTGGAAATGGGGAAGTTGAGTGGCTACCCTCATTAACCTGAAGAAATCTAAACCCACTGCTTCCTCTTTCAAATTACAAACATTAGCTTTCAAATAAAGGTGGGATAGCTATGAAGACTCTGTGAAGCATTCTCCCTGAACCAAAAGACTTTGAGATTCTTACCCTTGGACTATAAGAAAATTCTAACATTGGATTCCCATAAAATACAAATTTTCTTGGACAGGTATTGTCACTTTCAAGTAAGCCTTATGCAGTTTGTAGGAGAATTATTTCATAAAATAAAAATTGTAACTGGAGATTATCTTTACTATGCTTTTACATCATCAAATTTTATTAATTAAATCTTCCCCTTAGGTTTTCTTTATTTGCTTGAAAGTGGACAACTTCACCAGCGTAAGGAAGAGTGTCCTCCAGCTTCTGTTCCTGTATGGCTCTACTCCTAATTTAGTGGGCTTTCACCTGTTAAATGCTGTCTTGAACCCCTTATATTTAAGAGGTGAGAGAATATGTCTTAGCAAAGTAAGTGACCACAAAATGTTGTGAAAAATGGGATCACCAGAATCACTCACTAGATCAGTGTTTCTAGATCAATGAAGCTGGTGAAGGGGCTGGAGCACAAGTCTTACGAAGAGTGGCTGAGGGACCTGGGGTCATTTCACGTGGAGAAAAGGAAGCTGAAGGGTGCTCCTTATTGCTCTCTACAAATACCTGAAAGGATGCTCTAGTAAGGTGGAGGGCAGTCTCTTCTTTCAAACAACAAGCAATAGGACAAGTAGAAATGGCCTCAAGTTGGAGCGGGGGAGGTTTAGATTAAATATTAGGAAAAAAATTTTCACTAAGAGGGTTGCTAAGCACCGGAACAGGCTGCCCACAGAAGTGATGGAATCACCATCCCTGGAGGCATTTGAAAGGCATGTGGATGTGGCACTTGGGGACACAGTTTAGTGGTGGGTGTGTCAGTGCTGAATCTTAGAAGTCTTTTCCAACTAAAGGAATTATATTATTCTATGATCTTAGACGACATTAATGAAACCATTCCTGTGCTGCCTGCTGCCTTCCCCTCTTCCCAAACAGTTTAAAAGCTTGCCTAGAAGAGAGTCTGCGGCATATACTCTGTTTACTGTCCTGTCTATGCTGAATTCCATAATGAAGGATGAACTTTCTAGCTGACAGAAGTACTGGGAGCTGTGAATTACATTATATACTGTGAACCCCTAAAAGCTAAGCACAATATTACCATACAGAAGTCCAATTATGGATCCATATCTTAGGCTGTTTTCAGGCCAATGCAGTAAGCACCAGAATTCAGGGTCTAAGCAGTAAACCAGATAGGGCTAGAGCATGGACTCCAGCACTGTCCTGCCCCAGTATTCACACATCCCAGCCAATGCGCCGGCATAAACAAGGAGTAGGATAGGCCAGAGGTATTCCTCAATAGACAGCTCTTTTTTTTTTCTTTTTAGTAAGAAAGATTGTCACTACAGAGTTGCAAGCTCTGCTATGTTAGGTGGCCTCAGGGGCAGAGAACAGGACCTGGACCATTTTATTGACTAAGATATAACCTCATGGGCAGAACCAGAGGTATCTTTCCTCACCACTGATGGATGCCTGAACTCCAAGTTTGACTCTGCCTACTTTTATGTAATGTACACTTTTTGCTTAAATATGGAAAAGAGAGGAAAAAATAGGGGTTATGTTCCCCCAGAAGATTAATGATATATAACTGTCATCTCACATCAGAGATATTGACAAATTTGTAATATGAAAACATGTACACAACAACAGCAAAAGTGAGTTTTATTTCCAGAACAACAATAAAAGCTCAGTAAATATTAAGCAGAATCCAATGGCAACGTGTAGAAATCTAAGAAACAGACTTCTGAAATTCCACCACCTTGGAAATGCAAATTAAAATTGTTACAAATCTAAAATTGTTACAAATCTAGCAACAAAATATGCTACAACGAATAATTCCATATAGTCACAAGCTTGAAAAATATGTCTTCATGCCAGTTACTTGAGTTTTGTGTAGGTTTTTTTTTTGTATCACTATTCTTTTCTATTGGTTGCCAAAATATGCCAAAAAACAGGAAAGCTAAGCTTGGAAAAGATATAAAATCTTTTGCAGGTAGTTTTCTGTTCAGTTAAAAAGGTCCTCCATTTCAAATCCCACACTTCCAAATGATAAACAGCAAACCATCTTTCAAGGTCTTTTAACAATTCCAAGAGAACTCTCAGAATAATGAGTGATGCTTTTCTCTCAGGGAAAAAAAAAAAATTTCTGAAAATTATCTGCATGACAACCCCTATCATTCTACTACATGGAAAACTTCAAAGCCATCTCACAGTAGTTAATTATATTTTCTTGCATCAAAGGATTTTCAGAAATCTAATGTAATATATCATATTTGCTTTGTAATGTGTAGATCTGTATCTGAGTAGGAAATGGAAGCCAACAAAAACATAGAAGTTATCGTTTCTCCTCCTGCTCATCCTTTCACTCCCATTATTGGAATGTTTCCATCTTTGCCTAGCACGATGAATATGTACCTTCTCTACCTTGGAAACAAATACTAAAGCTCATGTTAGTCTCTCAAACTGTATATGAAAAAGTCAGATATTCTATCTATACCACAAGCATACGCTTCAGGCAGCAATTCCTCCTACTGTAACGTAGGTATTTGACATTAAATATTTGTTGAAATCAACCACTATTAAAACATCCTGAAGATTATGTTGAAAAAGCCCAAGTGATTAGCCTAGACAGCTAACTGTCCTAACTGAGCTGTAACCAGATGATTCTTTCTTTCACCTCTTACCAATATATACAGAATTATCTTTATAACCACAGAGTTAAGAAACTTAAGTAACTTTACTGTTTGCTTCATACATGAACAAAGTCCTCATGACTAAAATCAGGAAGAGGTTATTCTGCTTTGAGTTTCTTAAATGTTTTTGTCTGTTCTATCATTAATTGTGCTGATAGTTTATTCAAGATGATGTAGCATCCATTGGTAGGAAATTCAGTATACAAAGTTAAGACTAAAATTCAGATATTTTCTCACCTACCATTCAATTAATTTTATTTTATGGGGCTGTTTTTATTATTGTTGCCATTAATATTGTTATTCCTATAGCCATCTTCAAGTTATTTTAAAAACTGCTGCAATGTACCTTCCTTGGTGTAAAATCATATCTCAGCAAACAAGTTTATCCATTTTTGCCATCTTCACCTAATACTAGCTTTTACTAACATAGAAGTGATAGGCTTGTGGAAAACCAGTATTATGGTAGAGATATTTGGGTTATTTATTTTTAAAAAACATGTTTCCTATGATTTTTTGTTGCAATGAGTACCATTTATTAATGACTTTCTAACAAGACCCATAGAACATTATTATTATTATTATCATATTATTTAGCACACTCTACCTGCTTTCATAACACTACAAAACTACATGGGCTTTTGAAAACATGAGGAGAAATATTTTTTTAACAATATGATTCCATGACAAAACATTATGCCTTGGTACCCTTTCAAGACCCATCTTACTCTTGTTCTTCCCTGCTTGAAAATGTCCTCTTATAAAAGCATTTTCTATATTTTCCTCTTTTGCACATAGCCTTCTCAGTTCTTTTCTAATTCTCAAATCTTTCTCATAGAGTGCACACCACTAGCATGTTCTTTTCTCTGAATCATAATTCTTTCCTGTGACTCTTTTCTTCTCCCCACTCATTTCTTTTTAGCTTCCTTTTGTATACAGGAAAAGTAATATGCCCATCAAATCAATCAATCAATGTAAAATTGATTTTAATGTGTAGAAGGAATTTATTTCATTTATTTTGTAAAGGGTTTCTGGTTTTCTTTCCTTATCTGGTTTTGCATTGTTTTTTTGTTTTTTTTTTTTCTTTTTTTCTTGTATCATATCCATATGGGATGATATTGCAGAAAAAAAACCAGAAGACAATTTGCAGCTGCCAGGTTGACTAGGAAGGACTGATCTATTTTTTCCTGCCCTCGGTCAACTGATTTAGGTCAGAAAAAATATACCTTGTCACATGGCAGGAGTTACAGCTTCCTGTGTGCTTCTATTATATCACGTTAAGAAATCTCACTAATAAAACATAATACCAACCAAAAATATCTACCACAAACTAATGCAGTCAATTAATAGAACAGATGGAGGTCAGGGCAGACAATTAAATCCCTTTGACAGAGGAGAAGATTATTCTACCTCATATTGGAGACATGTCAGTAATTCCTGTGTGATCTGACTTACACTTTATTCGTCAAAATAATTCCTTCCATAATGCCTTCTTTGGCATGAGAGAAAATGATCCATCATCTAAAGGTCTTGCTTGCAGATGTAAATAATTATTTTTAAATGGTGGAAAAGTGCACATATGTTTTTTCAGCACTATTCTTACCTTCTTACCTATTCTCAGAACAAGCAAATCAAATCTCCTTTTTACCTTTGTTTAGACAGCTGCTGCTCCTTGAAGTCCATCCCTCAAAAGAATGATACAGCTATCACCTTGGCAAGGTCTTAACCACTTTTTTAGGAATTTAATATTGTCTTCTATAGGTATGGAAGATAACCATCCAGGAGTCCTGATTCATTATTTCTCTGGCCCTGAATATTTTCAACAGCATATTTGCAACAATTATCTTTCCTAAAGTCTTGCACCAACATGGTTGTATTTCTGGATATGGGAGCTACACTGCTAATAATACAAACTGTTAAGTGTTGTTCCCATATTTTGGCAATATCAATTACATATTTTGTGTTTTAAACAAAAAAGAAATGGAGCTATTTATTTTTTTCTGATTTTGATAATTCCAGCATATAGATTTCAAAAGATAAACCATAAAGAGCTCTAGGGAAAAACTGCTCAGCTAAGGAATTAAATTAAGTTCCCCATGAGATTTTTTTTTCACAGAAAAAAACCCTCTGTATCAAATGAGTCCTAGTTTTTGGATTTTTTTTAAATAAAGGTCAACACAAGTTTTGATAACTCTTTAACTCCTTTTTTTTAAAGTTATCCTCATAGCGTACTGTGGTAATATTTAAATTTCAAGAAGCTCAGAGAAAGTTGCACTAACATTATACTAATGTTTAAAAGCACTGAAAATCCATATTCCAAAAGACAATGAAGCTGCCAAGAGAGTGACCTGTTAGTGCAATTGCTATGATTGCTCTGTCCCAGCTTCTATTTTCATTGGTGAAATTCTAATACATCCATATTCTTTGTCAAGCTCATCTATTGAAACTCCTGCTTTGTTAATTAATAAACTCAGATTGCTTAATCACTGCACTATCCTAAAAGCTTTCTTTCAAATACATATGCGTTAATAATTCTGCTCTCAAATCAATATACATTTTACGCTGAGTATATCAGATCTGAATTTCCTGTACCCTTATATAGCTTATTACCTCATTGTTTATACATTTTAGTTTTGATGGCTTCTAACGAAAACAGATTCTAGTTCTGCCATTGTTTGAACTTTGTACTGTAGCCTCACATCATTCCACTCAATTAGTTGTATTTCACGAATACTTTATAAAAAATATTAAATAAAAATTATTTCAGTAGTCTTTCAAATATTTACTTCTGTTTCATTTGGTCAAATAAAGCATATTTCTTTTAATTTCCTTCCTTTAACCAGAACTTTATTAACAACAGAAACGCTAAGCCTCTAGTTATTCATCACCTAACTTTTCAAGTGACTCAGCATCATTATTTAAACTTGTAATATAACTGTTTTGGGTATTTTTCCATCATTTTTCATACTTCCATATAATGAGAGTCATACTGTTACTTTAAATCCATGGAAAGAAAAATTGATTTGCTCTTAAATGAAGATCACAGGATCATAGATTGGTTGAAGTTGGAAGAGACTTCTGGAGTTCATCTGATCGACCCCCTCTGGTTGAGGAGGGATACCTGCAGCCTGTTTTGGTGACATTGTTTAAGTAAGAATAGACTGCACCTCAGTGTACCAGTTAGATTGTTCATTATTCACAGCTAGTTTTCCAGAATTTGTATCTCATCTTTATGAATCAAATTCATGACATATGTCTACCAATAAGAGCAGTCACAATAACTCAAAACAGCATAGGAGAGATCACCTACATACCTTTAAAGCAAAGCAAAGAGCCTCAAATGATCGAAGCAACACAATTTTTCAGTATAATTAATTCCACTGACTGCAAACTACATTAGAATTAAATGTGTGATTTAGTTCCAGATAAAAGAGTTTTGTTTCCACCATGGAGAGACACACCACAATTTTAATAGATACTTTGTTGCAGGTTATTGATTTCTTAGACCAAGAAAAAATGCAGCTTTTTAAGATTATAACTAGGTGCCAAATTTTGTCTGTTACTTCCTGAAGTCATATTGAAACATAAAAATTTAGGCTGTTTTTTCTAACATTCTGTGAATAGTTGTGTAAGCTTTAAATCCATGTTCATATTGTGAGTGCAGAAGGGCAAATCTCCATCGCTATTAATACAGCTGCAATCAGGTGAAAAAGAGAATAGTACTATTTCATACATCTTCAGAAGAAACAGAGCCTATAATGAAGGCTTACAGAATGTGATTTAACTTAACCTGAGCAGTTTCACCTACACTCAGATATTCTGAGGTTTTTTTGAGTTGTGGATAACAATATTACCATCTTTGTGTTGTGCTCCCTTTCTCCGGCTTTTTTCTTGGAAAAGAAAAATGGACTCCAAAGCAGTATATATGAAAGAAAATGTGTATGGGGTGTTGACAATAAACCTGGTAGAAAGAGTGATTTAGACACTTTCAGCTTCCATACTTAAGATCCAAGAGAAAACACAGCGTGTGTGTGTGTGTATAAATATATATATATATGTGTACGTATTTTGCACAACATCAATAGAAAATAAAAATAAAATAAGGCTCTAAAAAATTCTGTACAATACCAGCTATCTGGGTTGAAATTGGCATGCAATTAAAGCTAAATGTATTTTATATTCATATATACAAACAAACATATTTACCTTCGGAATCAAATAGTGATTTTCAATTCTAAGTATTTTCTACAAGCAGTTTGGCTTCCTGCTGGCAAAAACATTTTTTTTTTTTCTTTCTAAAAAGAAAGAAATATGCCATCATCTTCTCTAGTCACTCAACAGCTGTATAAATTTGTTTTCAGGGCAGTGATTAGCATAATTGTGGTGGATTACTTGCATTTGGCACAGAATGGAAATAATTCAGTATTTTAGCAGATATGACACAGAATGTATGGGATATCCAGGCCCTCTGGAGTGGTGCTGGAAGTTTTTTTTCCTAAAACAGTACTAAAAGCTGATTTTTAAAAACCCAAATCTGTCTGAAAGAACCAAAAACCTTAATTCTTCTGATGTGCTGTTTGATAAAACAATCTCGTACTATGGCTAGGGCACACAACCATGAAATCAGCTGCAAATAGCTACACTGAAGGCATTACTCAGAAGAATTTCAGTGTGATATAATTTCTTTAAAAATCAGAAAAAAATCAGAATGTGATTCCATCATTACTGATTTTCTACTTTATCTCCAAATTCCAATTCCGATGCTGAGGTGCATACAGTGCTACTTTTAGTGCTATATGAGTGTTAAAATCAATCAATTACATATATACTCAGCCATTTACCTAATTACTCTTGCACGTTTTATAAATATGCATAGACAATCACTGTATGATATTATACAGAAATATAATAAAATTATAAAATGGTTTTGGTTGCAAGGGACCTTTAAGACTATCTAGTTCCAACCTCACTGCCACGAGCGGGGATGCCGCACACTACATCAGGTTGCTCAAAACCACCCAATCTGGCCTTGAGCACTTCCAGGGATGGGGCATTCACAACTTCTCTGGGCAACCTGTTCCTGTGTCTCACCACCCTCACAATAAAGAATTTCTTCCTTACAGCCTTTCTAAATCTATGCTCTTTTAGTTTAAAGCCATTCCCCTTTGCTTCCGGTCACTACAGGCCCTGATAAAAAGTCTCTCTCCCCATTTCATATTGCTCCTTTTTTTGCATATTGAAAGGCTGTAGTAAGGTCTCATAAGATCCTTCTCCAGGCTGAACAACTCCAACTGTCTCAGTCTGTCTTCACAGCCAAGGTGCTCCAGTTCTCGGATCATCTTTGAGGCCGTCCTTTGGACCCACTCTAACATGTCCATGTCTTTCTTATGTTGAGGACTCCAGACCTGGATGGAGCATTCCAAGGTGGAGTTTCACCAGAGCAGAATAATGGGGCAGAACCACCTCCATCAACATGTTTGATGCAGCCCAGGATACAGTTGGGGTTCTGGGCTGCAAGCTCACATTGCTCACTCATTAACGATTTCTCATCCACCACTACCTCCAAGTCTTTCTTTGTAAGGCTACTTTTAATTCATTCATCACTTAGCCCCTAATGATAATGGATATTGCCATGACACAGGTACAGGACTTTATAATGGTCTTGCTGAACTTCATTAAGTTTTCATGGACCCACTCCTCCAGTCTGTTGAGGTACTCCTGGATGGCATTTCTTCCCTCAAGTGAATCAGTTGCACCACTCATCCACAGACTTGTTGAGAGTACATTTAATCCCATTGTCTATGTTATTGCTGAAGATATTTAATAGCATTGTGCCAGTATGGACCTTTGAGAGATATTCACTACAGGCTTCCACCAGTAACCAATGAGCCCTTGGTTTCAAAACCTAGATTACAACCTGCATAAAAAGCATTGTATGAGATCGTTGTCCCCTGTTATAGAAGCTGGAGTTGAAGATCCCAGGAATCATCTTCTGCCAGTTGTTTCTAAAAGAAACTTCAGAGCTCAAATTAAGTCATGGAGATACCAGGAGGACACAAGATTTTGCTGTTAAACAGAGTTATTCCTTTTATATGAAAACTGAGAGAGATAGCTCCTGAACAACAGGTAAAGGGATATTTATTAAGATATATAGATGGTCTTCCTTTCCTGTCAACAACTGAGTTGTCCAAACAAAACAAACTCTGGTCTTGTGGTTAAAAAAGAAGATGCAGTATGTTTTGAACCTTGACAGGAAGAGGACAACTGCTTGCCTGTAATTCATTTACACTGGAATCTTGTGCTCAAAAGCTTTACTGTTCTTATAAAAAAACAACACTGAGTTACTATGATTTTTTTTTAAGAGTTCCCTGTAGAAACAGAGATAACATCATTACCTGTTGTTCAGTACAGTAGATTTAAATTATAAATCTATAAAAGATTTTCAAGTTTAAACACTGAGATAGTAAAATTTGCACTCCGGTTCTTTGAATTGAACATGACTGAATTTAAAATGAGCTGCCTGTGCAAAACAGTGTGATTATTTTTTATTTCACTTTTACTTATTACTCATGATGTTATGATTCAATGAGCTCCCATTATCCATGAAGTCTGTATAATGTTGAAATTATACTACTTTAACCATTCTCAGTTCTTGTTGTACAATACATTGTGTAATGTTATATTCAAATTAATTTTCTACAAAATCAATCATATTTCTGGAAGCATTGCTTAGATAAGAACAGTGCATGAGTTTTAAATATTTAAGACAATCATTACTCATATTTTTATAAAATTGTTCAACTATCTTCCCAAAGCTTTTAATAAAGCTAATGAACTTGGGTAGAAGTTTTAAAATTACTCAACTACATTGCCACCTGAAAGTAAATTTAATGACCTGGAAAGTTTTGGTGTTTCCTATTTCATATTTGAGTAATACTTGACAATGCTTCATATTTCCATTTCTCACTTGAGTTCCTCAAAAATTCACATATTGGTGGAAATCATTAGAGTTTACCTACTTTTAGGTACTTTAGATCAGTCATACTGAAATACATAACTAAATATTGGAATAAAAAATTAATGGATAAATCATTTTGAATTCAAATGGAAGGAAGGAATTATTTATATTCATTAGAGTATCTGAATATTTAAATCCCACAGTTCACAGTAGGTCTCTACCTTTAATGGAAAACACACCTTAATATCAGTGATGTAATGGATTTGCTAAGATTAGATTTACCAGTAACATCTCACAGCAAAGCAGATGATGCAACTTAATTCTTTTTTCTTGATCAACTGAGACACAGTTAACTACACTGGATTTAGGATTTCAGAATACTCTCCCTGGAAACAAATTTGTAATGCATAGAGAGCTGTAGAACATCCTACAACCAAATCTAGACAAACTCTCCTTAAAGTCTGGTTAAATTTCCGAACAGTAGGTGTTAAATTCAATTTACACTACTGGAATTTCTTGAAGAAGATAGTTTCCAATTTGGAAACTTACTGAAATGTTGAGCATCAGCCTCAATTAATTGACATGACCAGACCATCAGTCTGGGTTCAACTGGTAACTTCATTAGTTGCTCCTACTTTCCAGTATCGAAAACACACCTTCTGCCTTTATAAAAGGGAAGAATTTTAAACTGGGTTCTCTCCTTCCTTCCTTGTGTTTCAGAATTAAGAAATTTCTAGGAAGAATGCATACTATAAATGTCAGCAGAGCCTATGTATCATAACACAGGTCATAGGAGCCTACATAACTGATGGACTTCCATGCTAAAATTGTGTAAATATTTCACCAAGACAGAAAAAATGTGGGAAGCATTTTTCTTCCACCTAACGGTATAAAATCAGTGAGAACCTAAAAAGAAAACTGGAGGAGTTGAAGGTGCTGCTTAACCAGAGCTTGGACTGCTCAGCTGAGCGCACTTTCATGTACAGCCATAAACCCTGACAAGAGGAAGGCAAAGATTCTTATCTGAATCCCAAGAGCTGAAAAGTAAGCTGAGGAGAGCTGATAGCTCTAAGAATGAGAATTGTATTGTGCCCTGTTTTTCCTCAGAGAATAAAGAGTTGATCTGTTTCCTAAAACTCCCAAGACTAAAACTGGAACAATTTTTTCCTGCCTTCTAATATAAAGGCTTTATTTTTCCTTCACATTTGTTACCAGAAATGATACAAGACAGAAGGTTTGATCAGAGTCTGAGAACATGATCAAGAATCTGACAGTATGTGGCTACATCAAAGGAATGACACAGCACTTCACAGACCACCACAGGGCTCCATCTGCACATTCAGCTGTCAGGTTGGGATTCTAGAATGAAACCCCACAATTTAAACTTGCTTACATTTCTGATGTAAGATCAAAACCTGAGGACAAAGCATGAACCATTTGTTTGCTTCAATTTTTACTACTATATTTTGCATTGTCAGGAAACACATTTCACATACTCCTAACATAAACTGATGTTTTCTGTTCTTGAGAAAGATCATGGGTTTATCATGTTGAAGAATTTTATCTGGAATTATGGATGAGAAATATAGCAAGTAAGCAGTTAAAGTGTTCAAGATATAGAGATTTCTTTTTGTATTTCTCTTAAATATAAGAGTACAATATAGTCAAAGTCATAGTTAAAATCTGTCCAAGCTACCATCCCTAGGTTTTTTTTTTAAATTTTTTTGTTCTTCTCCTCATCCAAGTGGATCCCGATTGTCTGCTGAAAATACAACTTCAAGGTTAGTTTGACTTGGATTATACATTATCTTGAAGGCCTTCAGATCCATTTCTATTTGTCTCCTGAAAAAATTCTCAATACAAACCTTTTCTAGACAAAATAAGAAATTAACAAATATTTCTGTATTTCTCTTGTGCATTTTGGTGTACCTCAGGGTTCAGTTGAACACAAATATTTGTGGCTACTTCAGAAAATCAGCAAATAGAGAAGCAGAAATAAATTTTCTGCTGATGTATAACTTCATTTTCTAATCTTATTTTCTTTGGTTGTTTTTTTTAATGTATAGTCCAATTATCACCTCACATGAACAAGGAAATTTTTAAAAGGCACAGCTGGCTTCTGATGTTCACTAACTCGCAGTGTGAGTTAAAAGCCTGACATCAATAGGCTCCATCTCACATTTCTGTTTTAACGTTGTTTGCTTCCTTTTCTTCTCCTTCTCTCTGACTTTCCTGCTGTGTGTTATGAAGAACAAACAAAATGCTGAGAAAACAGAGAAAACTAAAATCACACCAATCCCTCAGTTTCCCCTTCAAAATCCTCTCTCCAGCTTCTATGGTCTATCTCAGTGTATTGTGACAGATCTAGAGATGAGACTTTCCCTTATTGGAATACGGCTGTGGCTTATTCTAGTGCCAGACAAGGTCAATGTACCAGAAATTGTTAGTTCCAAAGAAATTAAGTTATTATTTCAACCTTGACTTCAGCTTTATATGAGCCTTATATTCTTTATATCAGTTGCTTGCCTCATTCCTGAAAAAAAAGTAATAAGGTCTCTGAAGTGGAGTAAATAATTGAATTCTATGTATGGCATTCATGCATATTGTACTACTCACTATAAAACCCCTAAGAGTTCAGCTATTATCACAATCAGTGTGGATGCTAAACTATTAAACAAGCCTCTGTTCATAAAGTATTTTTTTATTCAATTACATGTAAATTGCTACAAATTGGAATAAACATGGTTCAGTGATGCAAAAATCACAGGAATTTTCAAAGCTGTTATTTTCTTTGTCTGAATTTTACACTTCACATAATGGTACCCTTGATTCTCATAACTAACCTGTCACACTTTGAATTATTGCTTATTCACAAGTTTATTAGCACATCAGATATATTATTATTCCTTCTCCTTGAATTTAGGTCCTACTGTCAGCATGAAATGGAAACGTCATTGTACTACAGCTAGTGCAATGATTACAGAAAAAGTCACATCTGCTTCGAAGTTCATGGATAATATAAAGTGAAAAGGAAAAATTTGCACCAGAGAAACTTTTCTGGTCACTTGTACATCTCATTCCCTTCTCATTAACCAATGTGTCAGGCACAGTATGAAAGAACGGTAATTAGATTAAGGTGTTTTATAAAAAGAATATATTCTATACATAGATTTCTAAATTAAACCCTCATCACATATTTCATATTGATATAATTTTTATATGTCTGTGTGCATATATATACACATACATATAAATATATGTGTTCTCTGTGTATATGCTATACATTAAAATATTTTCTCTCATATTTTGCTGACAACTGAGACGAACAAATAGCCTTTCATGATAAAAATATGAAACAGCAACCAAGTCTCTTTTTTAGTACAGCACCATAAGAACTCTGGAACCCACCTTGTCTTGCAAACTGAAAGACTGTCCACTTTATCTGGTACAGTGTGGCCTGGAACTCCCAAACTTTACTGAGTAGCAGTGTCACAATAGCCAGGTTTAATCTCATGTCTTTTAACTACAAACTGATTGGTATCATTCAATACTTACAGAACCGAAAAACAATACAAATTCATGCTTATCATGAGTAAGCACATAAACAGCACTAATGCTTAGAATGCACTGTATTCCATGTCTCATTGGATGAACACATGGTGAACAAATATTTTAACTGGATGTGTATATCGCAAAGATATTTCAAACACATTTAAGAACACCAACAGCAGAGACTTGCTGTCTTACTTTTGCATATTTTTAACAAAAAAAATGAATTGTTACGAACATACTTTTAGTACTTACCACTGTGTTGTATTTTTGAAGAAGGCTTCAGCATTCCCCCATAGGAGGCAGCATGATGTCATTTCAGTTACAGCAGAAATTTTTCCTGTTAGGAAAAATATATAGTGCTCTTCAGTAAATGAAGAAAAAAAAATGCATGCTTACGAGTCACAAATGGTAAAAAAAGATGTTACTTAGTAAATCACCTGTAATGCTGCTTTTCAAGATTACAAAAAGAGAAATCACAATATTAATAGCCACACAATAAATACATTAAGCATAGTATTTTGATTTCTGTCATAAAAATTACTAGCAATATTTTTTTTTTTGCAGATTGATCACTGCTACAAAGATAGAATTGTCTTTAAACCCATATACCACAAAAGTATACGTTTTTGAGAACCTGCTAACGCAAGTAAATACTTTGAAATCCAAGATACAGAAGAAATCATGATAAAACACTTTGGTTTTAAATATTTCTCTAAACATATATTATGCACAGCCAAATATGAAATTTCAACAGTTGAATATAAGAAAATATCTTCAATTTAATTTAAATATAAATAATTTTTAAAAAAACATTTTACTCTTGTTTATTCTTTCCTATGTCTAATTGAAAACTATAGTTTATACTTCGAATGACATTTCAACGGATAGACTATTTCAGAATAATCTATCAATTTTAGATAGACTATTTAGATAGATTAAATATCAGTATTTACCAAGAATCTGTTCTGTCAAGAGTATCTTGAGGCACTGTGATTTAAAACTCAAACCTTAATAGTGAGAAGAAAAGTATTTTAGGTAATTTTAATAGTTTTCAAGACTTTAATACCTTAAATACTTCTCTTCCCTCCAAAGCCAGCAGATTTTATGGGATTTACTTATACCCTGCACACATTTTGCAGGGGAAACATGCACTCTGTTTTTCTCTGTATCACTCTTAAAGGCATTTCTTATTGTTTATGCTTATTTTCATTAAGTTGATCAGCACACAGATTGTAGATTCTGCAATTTGAATCACAGTGAATACTTCCTCATGAATGGTTTGACTCTCTACAGCCAAACCACTCCCTTTAAGTGCAATTCATTGTAACAGCTGCAAACACAGGCCTCAATTCTGTGTAAATGCAGTGATTTTCTTTATAAGTTGGAAATAAGTATCAGTGGATGGCTATGTGAATACATGTCTGGAAAGAAGTTCTGAAATACGAAGAAAAGCGGAATTCCTTATGAATAAGGAATGTGTGAAACACCCTAGTTAAACTGTCAAAGTGTCCATCTGGACACTTGCTGCAGGGGAAGGCTGGCAACACTGTGGCTTTTCATACAAACCCATTGAGGAATCAGATGTTGAAGTTTAGGACAATCTTTATTCCAAGCTATGGTAATGTCTTAAATCTATCCATATGACAGTGGCATTTACTGGAGACTTCACTGCTCACGTAGACTTTGACAGCCATTCCATTTCTCCAACAGTAGTATGTGATTAAACATAGGATATAAGAAATAAGGAAGGATTTAAGGAATGGCTGTGAATGGCAGTGAAAATCCACTAAGGCTAACACAGCTTCCCTTCTCAGTTATTTTAAACCTGCATTTCTTTATTTCAGCATTCTTTATAGCTTAATTACTGCTATAGAAAGGGAAGAGAAAAGAAGAGAGGAGAAGAGAACTCAGCTTTACTGGTAAACACAGGGATTGCACTTAACTGTCTCTCCATGGTACCAAAATAGTCTCCAGCTTTAAAGCATATAAATGAATTAAGAAACTACTATTTGTGAACTGGGTTTTCCATGTTTACTTCTGTCCCTATGTGTTTATCCTTTTTACCTTCATATTATCTTACACTGTCTTCTAGTTGTCCTTGTCAGACTGAATTTGATTGTAGATGAATAGGGTTATAATTTAAACTTTATATATTTTAGTAAACCACAATGTCCATTTACAGATCCTGTTTAGACTTTATCTCTGCAATAGTCAATTGCTTTCAAAAAAGCAAAAGCAAATACTGCACTTCCTTTCCATCAGGAAGCACAGGCACACATTAAAAGACTAGCAGTTCAATTCTAAGACAAAATATAGGCATCGTCTACACACCTTTTTCTTTTTTAAAGAGCTGTTTTGTCTTCATAACTGTGACAACTGATTTCCTCATAATTACAAAATTTTAATAAAAATATTATGAGAATCTGGCAGTCCCTCTAAGCATATTTTGCTGAAAACTGTAACAGGTTTGCTTACCATTCCACATATGCATTTGTAACTTAAATCTCATGGTGCCATAATGGCCCTAGATTTAATGTTACCCAGTTTAAGCTTACTTGAGTAATTTCTCAGAATTACCACACTGTCTCTGATTTTATAGGTGATACAAGAACCCAGTAATACTGACATTCTGTCATTATGTACAGTTATTTTAATCTACTTGAGAAATAAAATCTCTGTCTCATAGAAAAATGTTTTGTTTCAAACATGATGACCCACTCTCTCCAGCTATCCCCAAAACCCCTGACAGCTCCTGGCAATACCTAAATATAAGCTAGAAACATTTCTTTATTTTTTGATGCTCAAATTCATTCAACACAATTACTGGACTAATGTAATTAACTTCTGTTTGAGCAGGTAGGTTCATGAAGTCCCTCTTAAGAAAATATACCCTTTTTGAATTCAATCTTAGCATCTTTAAATACATCTTTAAACCTGTAACCTTTACAGTGTTTATACACTTTTCCCTTTAAATTCAGTTTCATACCAAGTTCTTTCAAAAATTTTCACAATAAGCTCACCCCATGGTTACATTGAAAAATTTCATATGTAGTGACATGTTTCACAGCAATTAAATTACTGAATCTTTTTAACCATAAACAGAAAATCACTGATTAAACAATGGGTCATAGAATATGCTGAGTTGGAAGGGACCAGGATCAAGTCCAACTCCTGGTCCTGTGAAGGACACCCCAAGAATCACACCGTGTGCCTGCAGGCAGTTCTGTGATACCCCATCAGCACCAACAGTCCAGCAGTCAGAATATCAAGTAAGCAGATGTTGCTGTTTCAACTCTTTATTGCCTGGACAGTCTGGGAGGAAGGCACTATTCAGAAGAAGAAAGCCAGCTAGAGGTAGATCTCACAGCAGGAAACACAGACCAGCTAGAGGAGTATCAGACACATGCAAATGAAATATTTTTTTCCCCTAATTAAAGTATATGAAAGCAAAATAACTAAATCTGACCATAGGCTTCCTTTGTATTTTAGTGGGGGGAAAAAAACCATCCTGAAATGCAGAAGACTTATTAATCTTCATGAGTCAAAGAGTGTGGGCTTCAAGTTAGAAAACGAACAACCCACTCTTTACATATAGCAGCTGAGGTAATGTTGATTTCGAGATATCTAAGAAATGAGTGCTGGTATCTTAATTTCTTTACTTGAACCAAATATAATTAAGTATCAAATAATGCAAAGGCAGTGAAATGGAACTTTTCCTTTGCTGAACAGGAGTAACTCTCTCTTTGCCTAAAGGGAGGAAATTCATCCAGAAAAAACCCTCCCATTTTGGAGACCCATTTTGCAACTTTAATCAAAAGCAGCACACCAGAAGAGAGGAAGCCTCTCATCCACACACTCCCTCTCAATGTACATATTCTGAGTTACAGTCCTTGTCTTCAAGCAGATGAAAAAGAGACATGAAACCTGTGTTTATTCTTTCTCCCTCTGACATACACTCATGATTCTCTGCTCATCTATCTCTGTTTTAAATAATTGAACCTCTGAACCTTTCTGTACCTCTAGTCTTGATTTCTGCCTGTCCCGTAAGGATACCCTTGTGGTAGCAATAGTCAGAGGAAGCAGGGAAAAAAGACTGACACTCCTCTGAAGACAGAGGTGAGGGACTGTATCCTCAGCCACAAATAACTAAAATATCCCACAAAACAGGTGCGTGGCTTCGGAGAGGAACTACAAGGAAAAGACAGATTATGATTGTATGAATCTTGGCAAGGTCTAAGGACAGGATAAAGTCTAGCAGAGACCAAAGATGAACAGAGGAAGTAGGCAGAACAGCCTAACACAAACAATAAACAGAGACTGCTCTTCAGAGAAAATGGGCTGCTCCCAAAGATACAACGGCAGCAGCAAAGGAGCAGTAACACAGAAATGGAAAGGCTGAGGCCATCTCCACAGGATGCAGATGGAGAGGAGAAATGAAGATGTGTGTAAGGCATGATGGCCACTAGGAACAAGATGTGAATTTGCAGTGATGCTTATTTTTACCATAAAGTACTAACATTTCTTGAGAAATCATCTTGCCTTCAAAATTATTTGGATATGAATTTTTGCTAATACAACTGGCAAAACACAGATTAATTTCTCATATAGGCTACACCAGAAACATCCTGAACCACCTGTCAAAAAAAAAAAAGATCATGTGTGATATAGCAGATAAAAAAGATTAAAAATTCCTCCTCATCAGGAGAATAAATGAAGGTAAATATTTGAATAGAATATAATACACATTTCATTACAGAACAAAGGATGAAAGGATGAAAATATTGGTGCAATGAAATTCCAAACAAACCTAATAACTAATATTATGGTCAAAACTTGAGAAGTTGCAAGAAAAAAATAAACCATGCTGAGTGGAAAAAAACCAAACCAAACCTAAAAACAACTAAAAAAACCCCAACAACAAAACAAACCCAAAATACAACAAGCAGGCTGGAAACAAAGACGTTAGACTCACTTTGAATCTAAACAAAAAAATTCTTCTGAAGAATTTGCAAACTGCTATGAGAAGTCAGGAAGAATTAAAATCATGAAGCCTAAGCCCAAAACAGAAACACAGACCAGAGAAATGCTGAAGATGCAGAAGACAGTAATCTGCCGTGTTAAGAAATTCTGAATGGCAAATGAAATGATAAATCCCCTTAGGGAAACTCCAGGCCAGAAAGTAACAATGCCAAAAAAGCATGTAGAACAAGATATAGAGAAACTGGAGGACATCAGAAATGCTAAGTCTAAGGTCAAAGAGAAGGGGAGAGTGCCAGCCCTGTGTCAAAAGAAAAGGTTGAATCTCAAGCCACGGATAAGAGAAAGGCCAAGCCTGAGATTAAGGAGGAGGAGGAAAAGGAGGACGAGATACAACTAAAGAAGAAAGACAGCAGAAAGCAGAGGGGAAAAGATCAATCTGAATTAAAAAAAAAAAAAAAAAAAAGACTAAGGACAAATGTGCAGTCAAAGAAACAAAATCCAAAGAGAGCTTCAAGACCATGCTGAGACATATTGAAATTAAAGATCAGATGCCACAGCAAGAGTTCCACATAATAGCCCTCAAACTTGTCAAGGTACAGCATTCAGAGATTGCAGATAGGGAATAAGAGGAATAGAAGACAGAATAATCCACCCAGTGGCATGGAGTTCAGATCACCTTTTGGTCCTCACTTCAAGTATCTAGTTAAAGTCTCCTCAGGCCTTTTAATATTGTTTCTGTTTCTGAAACTAACAGCAAGAAATGTATGAAAAGGCACTTAAATAGCTATTCCAGCAAGGCTCTTGCTATGCTCGAGGTAATGTTAGTTATCTCTGGGACTTCGAAGTTAATACTAGTAAACCAATCACCTTTGATGAAATTATATATGCCTCTCTATGTACGAGCAAACTGATAAATATATCTGCCTTTCTCCCTTATGATTTCTTTAAGACCCTAGGTGATTCAGGACAAAAATTCTCCTAAAATTTTCACAGCTAGAAAGACTGGAATAACTAATAATCCTTTCAATAAAACTCACACATGAAAACCCTCTCATAAGTGGAAGGTTTTTATCTTTCCATAGATGACGTGTCAGATACTATCATTGCTGGGTAAGCCTCTGAGCTAGTTTTCACACACCCCATAAAAATGCAGTGTAATGTAAGAAAAACTGCAGTCCCAACTATCAAACTGAAATCAGTGCATCAAAATCTGTCTGCACTTAGGGAATTCCGTATCTAGCTGCATAAATTTCCATTCCTATACTATTGAAACACCTTTCCGATGGACAGAACACGCACAGGGAGGCTATTCCAGTTCAATGTTGATGTAACTGAAAGTTACCAAGAATACAAAGCAGAGGGCCCGACAGTGACAGGTTTTGAGACTTCTTTCTCTTGAAAACTGAGCTCTTACCCATTTTCACCTCCATGGTGTTTCCCACTTCTCCTGAATGAAACCAAAATGTCAGTAATACATTTCACAGAATGCGATCCATCCATACTGCATCCCCAGAACGAATATTTTCAGAAAGCATTTCAACGTAGCACGTCCCTAAGGACACCACCAGTCCCGACCCGCCCAGGGCCCAGGACCCCCTGTCAGCCCCAGCCCGGCGGTGCCGCAGCGGGGCCGGTCCCCAGCCCCCC
>VWPU01007658.1:0-31404 GCA_013398955.1 Callaeas wilsoni
AGCATCCTGGAGAGCTTTTTACCAGCCAAGAAGGCTGTCAGAAAGGAACTCTGGCCTGGCTTGGGTGCACAGAACCAGCGTGGCCACCCTTTCCCCCTGCTCCCCTCCACCCGTCCCACAGAGGATGGAGGGACTCACCGGTGGGTGAATCCAGCCTGCCATCCTGCAAGAGGTCCTGCCACACCTCTCTACCCAGTCCCATGGGGTTGAATGCCGTGACATGGGTGACTCTCGTGCCAGCCTGGGGAAGGGGAAGAGCATCATCAGGGGCTGCTACTTAGGAGGAGAAGATTAATGCTCTCCACTCCCCAGCACCACCACCAGGACATCACACTCACTTCCCATGTGCTGCCCAGCAACTCTAACCCCAAACTTGTTGCCCCACAAGCTTCACCCTCAGCTGCTCTCCTGACACCATCCCCAAAGAGGGTGGCCTCTGGGAAGTCGTGTCGCCACTCCTGGGGTCAGGCAAGCGCTGAGAACCGGTGCCAACCCCAACCCACTGCACACCCATCCTTTACCAGCTGCCTGCAGGCAGCTCCCCCACATCCAGCAGGGCTGCACAACCTCCCCGGCAGGAGCCACAGCACCAGGGCCAGCCCTTTACCTTCTCCCGGGCAGAAATGGCCAGGGTGAAGGGATTCACAGCCAGGCAGTGGTGCAGCAGGACTCCAGCAACCCGCTGGCCATCCTTCTGGAAGGTGAAGGGCTCGTTCCAGTGCCCGCCGCTCTTGTCCTCCTCCGCTCCCGTGCCGTTCTGCAGGCTGAACATGATGGACACTTCCACGTCCTCATCCCTCCTGTTCTCGACCTCCCAGATGAACACTCCCACCGGCAGGCTGGAGTCCTGGAAGAGACACAGAATGCTGTCTGCAGAGCTCGTGTTCCACAGGCAGCTGTCCCAGCGTCATTTCCCCAACTGCTGGAGACACCACACAGGACACAGCGGGGAGCAAGAGCACCGGGAATAACAACTTGGTCTTGTTGCCAGGCTGAGGAGCAGCAGTGGGAGCAGAGGAATTTGGGAGGCAGGCAAGACAACACCAAAAAACAAAGCCCTGGGCTGGCAAACACCACACCGGGCAGCAGAGACACGGAAAGCGGCATTTAAGGCTCAGCCGGGTGTCTCATGGCTCATCTCGGCAGGCTGATACCGGCTCACGTGCTGCGCTGGGGTAAGAGGAAGGTCAGACGTGTCAGCAGCACTGCTGCCACCCTCGCCTGGGGCTGGGAGCCAGCACGGGCAGTGCAGCAGCGCTGAGCCATCCCTTGCTGCAATCCCGAGCTCCTGCATGGCTGCGGGAGTTCCCCCGCCCGGGACCATCGCTGGGTGCAGACACAAGGAAATGCTGGGAAAGCCCGGCTAACACGCAGCTCTGCCCTCGGGGATGCCATTACCAGCTTACCTTATAGTCATGGGGGATGACGGGAGAGACCTGTCGGCAAGTGAGCACCACGTTCTGCCCCGGCAGCTCGTAGACCAGCCAGGCACGGGGGTACAGGGCATGGTAAAAGGCGTAGTGGCCGCAGTAGCCCCAGTTCCAGCCCTGCAGGCTGCCGGGTCTCTCCACGGACAAGACCTGCTGGTAAATCGTCTGCCCCTTGCACCGCAGGCACACCGTGAACTGTGGAGGAGAGCAGCACGTGCAGGGGATGAGATGAGCCCTATGGCAAATGCCCCAAGTGCCCAGGGAGCTGCAGTGACACTCACTCCTCTCGCAGGCCCTACCTGATTAGCGATGACAGTTTCATAGTGGTAAAGGCCTGGGTTCAGCTGCCAGCGACAGAACTCTCCTCCCCAATGCCCTTCCTTTAAAAAAAGAATAAAAAGTGTTTGAAACTTTACACATGTTATTTGTTGTCCTAAAAAATCCTATATTAATACATAAGGGGACTAAGACTTGTTCAGGACTCTAAAGTCTGTTGCTCTTCAGTTGCNCCGCCAGCCACGGGTGATGGTGCCTCCCCCGATCCCGCCCAGGGGACATCCTGGCAAAGACACCAATAGTTAGCACCCCCATTCCTCCCCCTGGTGGCATCTGGCTCAAGAACTCTCCCCATGCATCTCTGCAGGGGAGTCACTTAGCATCGACCACATCACAAAAGCTCCTTGACTCACTCATTCCATCTAGCACCCTGATGACCCCATGTGAATCCCTGCCCACCCCAGGGCCCAAAATGAAGGCTGACCATAGATCTGCTGCAGAGGAACAGGACACAAGAGGTCAATGAAGGCAGGTTTCTTGTCTACGCAGGTGTGCTTGAACCACCACCTGAAGTATCTGTAAGGGAAAGTTAAATATTGAAGAAGTCAGGAGCAGGCAACACCATCCCTTCAGTGTCACTGGGCAGGATGAGCACAGCTTGAGCTTTGTCTCCTTGTAGAGATGTACGACAGGAACCTTTGTCCCTGTGCTCATGGCACAAGGGGTGATGGGCTCTATCACCCATCTGGAACATGAATCGGTCAGCATGCACAAACAGGCAGAGTTCAGGCAGCGCAGGACTGACTGCAAGGGTTACCCAAGAGCAGGGCTCCCAGCTCATACAGCACAGGAGGCTTTCCCAGACGCTCATGGAGAAGTGGAAATACACACAAGGACCACCACCACCTCCATGCCTGGTACACACCGTCCTGCTAAGGAAGGCCTGCAAGCAGACGGGCAAGCCCAGAGACACAAGGACAGGTGCCTTGCTCTTCTACCTCCACGTCCCCATTGCCATACACTACCACATCCCTGTGCTACATCCTCAGAAGCAGAGGGCACAGGGCAGCCTTGCCCTGGAAGTGGTGATGGTTGCTGTCTGCAGCTGGCAAGATCCTGGGGACTCGCCTCCGCCTGCACACCAGGTGTGCCGACGAGCACTGCCCATCGGATAATTTCTCACCCAAAGGTCTGAGAATCGAGACACCCAAACAGGGGCACACCTGTGGCTGGGTGTGCCAGCACCACTCCAGGCAAGAGGAGCAGGGCTAGGCTCCGAGTCAGTGCTTGTAAAGTACCAGCTTTGGCTAACAAACGGGCCCAAGTTAAGCCTTCTATACAGAGACAATTAGCACATGGAAACCAGCTACCAGACCAGAAGCTCCTGAACCTTGCCCAGCAAACAGCGAGGCAAGACCCAGCTGGCAGCTCCACGGCCCTGGATGCCAGGTGGGCAGTGGGGGCTCAGGAGCCCCCACAGTGGGCCTGAGCTACCTGCAGAGACCCATGCCATACTGCCGAGCAGAAAACCACTCTAACCAGGAGCACACAGCCTGTCCTGCCCCTGATTTCATAGAATGCAGAGCGCAGGCGATGGGCAATGAGCAATAATCCCCTGGGACATGTACACCCAGGAGCAAGAAGGAGAGGCTCTTCCATGACACCTCTACTACTATGCTTCCCAAACAGAAACAACTCAGCTTGACTTTTTGGCTGCTCAGTGGGCATTCACCTTTGTTCACCAACATCTAAGGTCCCAAAGTCCTTCTCAGGCTGAGATCTTCTGGGCTGCAGTCTCACGGGACCTAATTAAGCCTGCTCTCCACTCCTATGGACCCGGCTTTGTGTTTGACTGTCTATGGATGTGCTGCTCAGAGGTTCAGGGCATGATGAGAACCAGCCTGTCCTGCACGACTGCCCTGAACCAGGGCCTGTCACTATCTTCCAGCTATATCTGCTGCAACTGCTCTTCTCCAGCCGGGACAGCCTTGGCCTTACCCTGCCAAGGCGAGGTTTTGGCAGTGCTCTCTCTCTCTCGGAAATTATTATTATTCTTTTTCAACCCAGCGTCAGAGAACCCACGCAGCTGCTTCCCCAGCAGGCTTCTGGCAACAGGAAATAAGGTGCCCAGGCAGAGTGGCTGCAGCACAGCCTACAGGGGCATCCCGACTCCTTGGAAAGGAGATGGATTTCAGAACGCAGTTTTTCCACGAGAACACAGCAGAAAAAGTTTGAGATTTACTGCCACTGCCAAAATAATTTTACTATCTCAATAGCAAACTCTTCTCCTGCCAGCTTCTCCCAAAATCACACAAGCCAAGAAGAGAAGCCCGGTGGTCAACGTCCAATTGCTGGGTATTAACAGCTCTGCCCAGGCTGAAGAATAACCAGGACAAAGACTTTGTGTTCTGTAGCACCAAAAGCCCTGCCAGGGCTGGAGGGCATTTCTTTCCCTTCAAATTGGCAGTGGAATTAAAACCTGTCTGAACATTACCCAGCTGCTCTGGATTCATGCCGTGACCGCACACAGGACACATGAGCCACCTCTGTGGAAACCTACCTGCACCTCTTCTCCTCCCTCGCCAGCCCCAGCTGAGTCCTCTGCACTACGCTTTCTTTCCAGACATGCATGTCCCCCACAGTTACCCCAATGAGCCCTGATTAACAAAAAATCCTGCCCCAGGGCTGTCAATACCCCCAGCCATGTGACCTGCATCCAGGGCTGGTGCTGCAGAAGAGGGCACCCATCATCATGTTTAATTCGACACAACAACATCAACCCAGGATGTGGTGGCTCCTCTGCTGCTCCTGGACCTCCTGAGCCGAAGACGTGCAATGACCCCAAGGCACTCCCAGTGGCTACAAGCACCTGCATCAGGTGACTTTGCACTTGATGCACCAAGTCATACCAAGTTTTGAGAACATCCCTGGCACAGGGGCCACTCACCATGGGTCATTCAGGAAAGGGCAGGCCAGCCCGCACAGCTTCAGAGATCCCTGCACCATGACACAGAACTGAGCTCCAGGTCCCTCTCGCAGCACCAGCACCCAGGTTTCCATGAGGTGACTGCCCCAGACAGGCAGACGCTGAGGTGCCCACCAATGCCTGGAGCATGCAGCCTTCCATACATCCTTGCATCCCTGAATGGGCTGCCTTTTGTCAGTCAACAATGTTGGCCTTGGGTTTTAACTCAAACCCACACAGGTATTTCTCATCACCCTAGCACTTTGTCTCCTCAGCTCTTGAGGCTGGAATCTCCTTGCAAGGAAGCTCTTGCCATTGCAAAATGTTTTGAGGTAACAACCAAATTACCTGCTAAACTTGAACAGGAGAAGAGGCAGTAGTTTGACTTCAAGCTTCTTGCTTTCAAAGACCTTTTCCTAGGACTGATACAAGGCACTTCCAGGCTTCAATGAGAACAAGGCTAGGATCACTTCTCCTCCCTGCTCACCCCACCAGAACTTCATGCTTTCCCACATGCTCAGCTCATCCCAACCTGCCACAGCAGCTTTTCCAGCAGCCTTTATTTATCTCCAGTGCATGACCCATGTTCTTCCTTCCCTGATGCCCAGGCTGGCACCGGGGTGTCTAAGGTCAGACCAGCATGCCGTGCACCCTGAAGCAATCCAGAATCTGCCCTTTCATCCAGCTTTGCAGGAACCAGCTTGGCAAGCAGCAGCCTCCCAGGACACCAGCAGAAAATGGAGGCAGGAGACATAAATCCAGCACAAGGAAATAAGCAATGCCGTCGCTGGTCTTAGCTTTCAGGCTGACGAGTGCACGAACACTGCCAGCACTCGGACTCCAGCACTAAAGGTTAAAACAACACTTTTGCTTTCAACGCGTGCTCTCCGTCATTACTTCCAGTTCACCCCAACGCAAAGCCGGGAGAGGTGCCCCGTTCCCAAACCTGCCACAACACACAGCGTTCCAAACCCCTCCCAGCTGACCCCAGTTTCACCTCCACTGCCAGCACTGGGGACGATGCCGAGGAGGATGCGGCAGCGATGAGCCCTGGGGGTGGGAGATTGGGGTCCCCATCCCCAAGAGATGCCCCCCGTACTCCCAGCTCGCCCCGTTTTGAGGAGCCCCAGCGCCAGGTGCTGCCCCTTTTAGCACAAATTGCTCCCAGTGCCGGCGCCAGGAAGGCTGGAGGGTGCCGGCGGCTCCGGGCGGCAGGAGGGCGGCTCCCGCCAGCCCGGGGCCTTCCGTGATCCGCTGGACTCTGTGCTCCGTACAGCGGGACACCGCCGGTGCCTTCCCGGGGCGAGGCCCCCGCGGCACCGAGCGGCTCCAGCGCAACGCTCTGTCCCCCGCGGGACGCCCTCCCTCATCCCGGTGTGTTCCCGGCCCCCTCCAGCCCCCGCCGTACCGCAAGGCGAGGCCGATGTGCCGCAGGATGTCGCGGAACGGCACGTCCCCGGCGCCGTAGGGCTGCCACAGCTCCTCGAAGCTGTGTGCCAGGCACACGCGCCAGCCGTCCGCCGCCACGCCGCGGCCCCGCGCTGCCCCCTCGTAGCGCCGCATTAGCGGCCCCTCCACCGCTTCTGCCTCCGCCATCACTGCCCCCTGCCCCGTGCGCTCCCTCTTCTTCACCGCCCCGCCCCGCCCCGCCCGCGCCCCCGGGGCACGGCGGAAACACGGACCCGCCCCGCCGCCGGTCCCCGGGGACGCCCAGCCGAGCGCGGCCGAGCAGATTCCGAGAGCAGCCGAGCGCTGAGCGAGCGCTGCTGAGGGGCGTGCGAGAGTTGCCGAGCGCTGCCCGGGAGCTGCCTTTGAGCCGGCCGAGGGTGACCGAATTCTGCCCGAGTGTTGCCGAGTGCAACCCGAGTGTTGCCGAGTGTAACCCGAGTGTTGTCGAACGTTTCCGAGCGCTCGCTGGGCCTTGCCGAACTCTGCCCGAGCGCTTGCCGAACTCTGCCCGAGCGCTTGCCGAACTCTGCCCGAGCGCTTGCCGAACTCTGCCCGAGCGCTTGCCGAACTCTACCCGAGCGCTTGCCGAACTCTGCCCGAGCGCTGCCGATCCTTGCCGAGTGGCTGAGGGGAACCGGGCCTGCAGCGGTGCCGGACGGCGAGCGCGGCCTGTGAGGGTGGTGAGTGGGCCCGGGGCGGGAGCTGCGGAAAGTTTGCGGCCCTTTGTCCCCGATCCCTCGGGTAGAGCTATCCATATGCGTGTCTGCGTTAGGGACCGGAGGGCTGGGGCTGTCAGGGCTGTCCTTTCTTACCGTCGCGGTGTGTCCTGACGCTCCTTACCCATGTGGACCTGGGAGGAGGATGTATGTGTTTGTAAGGACAGGGCTGTGCGTGTTTCCCCCCACACCTCCTGTGTGTGTATGTGGCTGTGTCCCCTATTCCCTCAGTTACATTGCCCAGCCCTCTCTCCGTGTCACTGTGACAGTACAAGGGAGAATGGCTTTAAACTGAAAGAGTCTACGTTTAGATTAACTATTAAGAAGAAGTTCTTTACTGTGAGGGTGGTGAGGCACTGGCACAGGTCGCCCAGAGAAATTGTGGTTGCTTTATCCCTGGAAATGTTCAGTGCCAGGTTGGATGGCACTGATCTGGTGGGAGGTGTCCCTACCCATGGCAGAGGAGTTGGAACAAGATGATCTTTAAGGACTCTTCTACCTCTGTTTAGTGATTCCTTGAACCTGTAATTCTGTGATAACGTGCCCACTGTTGCCTTGTTTTGGCAGGTGTGCAGCAGGATTGTCCAAGCCATGATCGAAGTGTTGGCCAAGCTGGGCCGTGGGCCTGTGTTCCTGGCAGGGGAGGTGCTGGAGTGTGTGATCACCTTCACCAACCCATTATCGGCCTCGTCGACCTCTGCCAGCAGGTACAGAGCCTCTGCCAGTCCATGCACGGAGCCTGCAAATGTTGGAGCTGCCTGCATCCCTCCAGAGGGAATGGCCTCTCTCCCTGGAGCACTAGTCATGGCTGCACGGTGGGGCAATGGTGCCAGCTCAGCCCCTTGTGACTTCCCTATTCAGGGCACTCCCTTAAGGAGGCCTTGAACCATCTCAATTTTGTGGGTAAAGCTGAGGTAATTATGCTGGTTTTGTGACCCCAAGAAGTAGACAAGGAAAGAAGTATGCAGTTAGAGATTCTCTGTCTCTCAGGTGAGCCCTCAGTGACAGTGACTGGCAGAAAATGAAGCCAAACTGGCTGTCAAAGTGCGGTATCTGGTCACACCAGGGTAACAGTCCCACAGAGCAACATCCAGGCAACGACATTATTTCCTGCATTTGTGGAAGGAGCTCTCTTTTGTCCAGCAGTGCTGGATAAATCAGTGTGATCCCTTCCTCCAGAGATGGCAGACAAAGGGGCGAGTACTGGCAAGGGTCTGAAAGGGGCACCTTCTGCAGCCGCATTTTCTGTGGCCCAGCCTTTGAGCACTGCATTTCCCCTTACCAGTGGTGAGGAAATGTGAGAAAATGGGAGCTTCCCATATTGGCTCACAGGAGGTGACTCCATGTCACAAGTAATCACCCAAAGCCTTCATGTCCGCTGAGTGTGTGGCTTTGTCTGATTCTTTAGGGAGTGGAGAGTGCTTTCTCATCTTGAGCCCTTCCTGGGAAGTGTCTCTTTCCAGCCCTGTCAGGTTCAGCATGTTTTCATCACCAGTTCGATGTTCACATGTGATTATTTTGGTGGCCCCACTCACACTGCATACACTCTCAGCAGCAGAGAGCTTCTGTATTTATTGCCTTCCTTTACTTTCCATCTTTTCTTCCTGCTTCCTCTTGCCTGCTGAGTTCAGGTTTCAAATTCTGCTGTGGCGTAAGCATCCAGCTTCCCAGAGTTTTGTCCTGTGTGATGACAAGAGCTATTTTGTCTGCCTCTGAAACGTGGGACTTAAAGGGTACCAGGTGGCATGGTTTGAGGGGTTTGCAGTACATTTATTAGAGCTTCATTTGGGAACTTCAGATGTGTTGTGGTCTGTAGAAGAGTGCCTCTTGGAAAAGAAAAGTTTTTAAAATAGTAGGAAAAACCCCAGGTGATCAATCCGACGAGACCTGGCTAAGTCATACAAGTGGCAGCAGCAAATAGATTGGTGGTTTGGAAAATGAAGCTGTGGGTTGCGTAAAGGCAGGAGCCAGATCAAAGCACAGTGACTGCAACAGGCAGATAAACCTGTCACAGCCTGAAAGGTTTTGGGGCTGACAGGTGGAGGGACAGAGAGGCCACATTTTGAGCATAGGGACAGAATTGAAAGAGAGGCAGGAAATTAATTTGATGGTGGAGTACAACAAACAGATCTCTTCTTCCCAGAGGCTGAACGGAGTGTGTCCTGTGTAGACTACAGGAGCTGTGGGGGAAGGTGAGACTGGAGGGAAGTGACCTCAGCACCAGTGCAGGATCCTCCGCTGCTGAACAAGCACCAGCTGAACAAGCCGGCTCTGCTGGCAGGAAGAGACATGCAAATTTTGTTTGGACATCTGGCTAGAAAAAATGAAAACAATCCAGTGGCATATTCAGTAAAGCAATACTGAAAAAGAAGGAAAAAAATACTCAAAGTATGGTGTTTGAAGGTACTGTAATCACTCTAAGCTTATCTAAAATTAGCAAACATTGCTTCAAGCAAGAGCAGTTCAATGCTTCCAAACAGCAGATACCTTACAACAAAAAAGTTTAGGGCAGCCCTGATGGAAAAGCCATGCTGCAGTAATTCTGCAGTAATTTCAAACACTTTTGAAAATGCAGAATTACAGCTGTAGGGCTCAAAGCAACTGGATATAAAAACAGATGTGTTTGGGTAAAGGCAGCCAGCACATACAAAAAATCAAATAGCATATCATTAGTCAGCTGGCACAAATACAGCACGCCTTTTTCCCTGGTTCATCTAGACCTTTAACTGCTCTGATGTGTCACATGGAGGGACACCCGTGCGCCACAAAAAATCCCTCTGCCACCTAAAGCTCTGGTGTTAGTGCTTACTAATCAGATCATGATGTTAGAAAACACCAGAGGAACTATTCACTGGCTAAACTATAGAGACCACTACTGAAATCAAAATAGAGGAGTGATTTGGAAATTGAAGGGTGTTATAGTACCATGGGAAGTGCCCTATGGGATGGCTGAGGTCACAGCAGAGTTCACAACATGAGACTTTTTTTTGTGCTGGATGTGTGGCCCTACTTTAATTCCTGTGGCTGTTCAGAGGGGGGTCAAAATGACACCTTTGCCTCCCCTATTGCCGTCAGCAAACCCCTTGCATAAGGAGAAGTAAATAGGTCCTAATGAAAGACCCAGAAGCATCCTTCTTTGGTCTGGCACAAACAGCAGCTGGTGTTCTTGTTGGGGATGGTGCTTTGGGGGCAGAGGGAGCATGTCTGTGCCTACCTTCCCCTGAGGAGCGTTGAGCTTGGGGCATCTCCCTGTTGTGGGCGGGGGCAGCTGAACCCAGGTTGCAGGAATTTGTTGCTTTAGAATTTGCCCACTTCCCTAATGGCTGTGTTGTTACCAGAGTGCCGCTCTATGTGTCATGTCTGGCTTGGGATTTAACTCCTCATGGCTTCAAGTCCTCTGTCAGGGCCCACATGCAGCACCTTGAGGTGTTCTCTCAAGAGCGCAGTGAGTGGCCAGTCCCAAGATGTGGATGGTGAGAAAGGTGAACAAATGAGTAAAGCTTTGAACTGGATCTTGGAACACTTGATCTCAGTATGTTTGCTGAAAGATCCCTGTGGAAGTTTTGCACAAGCCACTTTGTCTCTTGTCTTCATGGAAGAGGACGGGCTGCTGAGCTCCGCTGCCTGTTGTCTTCTGCCAAGAGTGTACAGCATCTTTCTTGGGGCAGATGTGTTTTCTTGTGCCGTGTCAGTGCTGTGCCGATGGTGTTGTGGCTCAGACTGCAATTATTACTGCTTTAAAAGAGTCCTTGGGCCGCAGAGCCAGGCCTTGGGTGAAGCTGTTGTCAGCATCTGGGGTGGAAGTGGCTTTGAGTCAGCACCCCCGCTTGAGCTTACTCCCAAGGCTTGTTTGGAGGAGGACTCTGAGCGTGGCTTCAGTGACAGTGAAGCAAGGCCTTCTTTTCAGACAAGCAGTCCTGCATGGAGCTGAGCAGACAGAGTTGCTCTTCTCCCAGTTCCTGCCTGCTGTAATTCAGGTTTAAAGCAGAGATATAAGTGTTGCTCTTTGCTTTCAGTGAGATGCTGGCGTGGGCCAGTGCCCAGATCCACTGCCAGTTTCATGCCAGCGAGAACCGGGTGGCACTCCCTCCCTCTGATGGCAGCAAGCACGATGTGCAGGCAGAGAATGAGACCGTCTTTGTTCCCAACAGAGGTGAGTGCCACTCCTGCCTGTCACCCAGGTAGGGACAGTGAGAGCACAGTGGGCAGGAGTCAAGCAGACCGTAATGTGTATGTCTTGATGACAGCGTGCGTGTAAGTGAGTGGGATGTCTGTGTTGCTTTCCTGGTGATGGATGTTGTGGGACCATGTTAATACAGAAATCACAGTGACACTAGCGTGGATTGAAACATGACAGTTGTTTGTCCAGCTGCAGTGGGAATGTCTCATGATAGGACCAGGGCAAGAGATGTTTCGTCTTTGGCTCTCTTCTCCCTGTTCCTTCCCATAAGGATAAAGCTTGACTGACCTGGATGCAGCCTGAGGCTGGGCAGCATTCATGTCTTTCTTATTCTCTTCCAGGAGAGCGGGGTCAGTGTATCCTGTCCACCCCACCAAAGATTCTCTTCTGTGACTTGCGACTGGATCCTGGGGAGTCAAAGTCCTGTGAGTCCTGGCTTCTCTTCCCCTGCTCACAGAGCTCGTCTCTGGGGAGCTCTGCTTTCAAACTGGCTTTGCAGACCTGAGCACTGCAAATGTGAGATCCTGGTGCTCGCAAAAGGCGGGGTGCTTTGGTTGGAGCGTGAGTGCTGAGGAGCTGCTGCATCATCCAGAGTCTGTTCTCTGCTGCATTAGGGCTGTGTACTGCAGTGTGTCCCTCAGTCCTGCCCCTGGCCTGCGGCCTTTGCTGCAGATCCACTGAGTAGGTGCAAGGCATAAAACTTTTGAAATGCCAGGTTGCATCAGGAGGAATGGCTACACACACCTGCATTTCCTTGCCTTTATTTCTTCAGCCGCAGTGGAGTATTCTTGGAATTTAGGCTGGTGTCCTCCAAAGGTTTGTGCCTCCTCTTCAGGTTGTGGCTGTCCTGCAGGTAACAGTCTTCTGGATGTTCTAGTTTTCCTCTTGTGAAAATGAGCATTCCTCATCTTCTCTGCTCAAAGCTCTCCATGTCTGAGTAGATAGCTGAGGAAACAGCTGAGTATGTGCTGTTGTCTCTTGGTTGGTGGCTGTGTGACCCAGCCTGTTCAGGTCATGTTGGATCTTCTTTGCCTTCCGCTGGCCTGTGATTAGCAGCAGTGATGTTAGGCCTCACAGGCTGTGCGTGGAGAGCTCTGCTATTGTCCCAGGGATCTGCTTGGAATGGCTGATGGAGACCTCTCACACTGCAGAGCACAGGGAGTGGAGAGACAGTGCCTGTGCTGGAGCGGGCTCTGCAGAGCTGAAAGCGGAGCTGCAAGTGAGACCAAGCAGCCGCGGGGTTGTGACATGCTGGTTTTGAAGCTGGTGTCTCCTGCCTTTCTGGCCTTGGAGGGGCCTGACTGGAGGGAGAGGTGGACCTGGCGAAACCAGGCTGGCTTGGCTTGGTGGTTAGTGGGGTGGGGCAGTGCCATCTTGGGGCTGTGCCCCTAAACTGCAGAGCCTGTTGTGTGAAGACATTTGGTTATTCACTTATTATTCTACAGCAGCATGTTGGGGAAAGGAGCTGGCCCTGCCAGCAGGAAGGAGGAGGAGACAGAAATCTCAGCTGGCCTGAGGCTCACCTGGATTCTCCTGTGTTCCTTGCTGCTTGCAGGTTTGGGGCTGGAGCATCTATTCCCTGGGAGCAGAAGGAAGTCCGTTTTCCTGGCACGTCTTAGGAAGGTTGGGCAGTTTCTGGGATAAAAGATCAGTGACGACAGCCCAGCTTCCAGGTGGCTGGGATGGATTGAGGGATTGACTGTGCACTGGCTTAACAGACAGAAGCTGTTCAGCCCCTAGCTAAGCTAGGGATTGTCTGTCCTTCCCAATGACGTGGTGTGTGTGTCCTCTCTGCCTCTGGGTGGCACTGGCACAAGCAGCTTGCATCTGCCTGGTGCTTGGATGCAGCTCCTCAGGAAGGACACAAACTTTCCTATTCTTTGAGGTTCCTTGGCTGTACATGACAGCCTTTCCCATTGGCTGTGTGATGCACTTGTCTGTTTTCGTGCATCACATGTGATGTGGCTGCATGTGGCACTGTTTTTTTAGCACTGAAATCCCCGTATCACAGCCCTGGTCTCGTTTGCTGCCAGGCTGCTCACACCGATCTGATCAGCCTGTGGTGCTGCTGCTCTCACGCAAGGCTGCAGCTGGCACTCTTGCAGGCCATTCCTGGGGTCTCCTGCCAGCTCCATGGAGGGAGGGTTAAGGCTGTGTGGGTGTGTATCTTAATTCTTCATTTCCTGTTTTTCAGAAGTTTTGAGTTTTGCTACGCAGTTTGTGAAGGGAAAAAAAACCAAACCAGAAAACCCAAGAAATCTTAATTCTGCTTCAGCAATATACTCTGTTATTAAACTGCAGCCAGAGTTGGCACATACAGCTGAGGTTGTGTCAGACTGTCTCTTGATAAAAGGACTTGTTTTCATTTGCTGACCAACTTATTCCCCAATATCTTACTCATTATGGTGTCTATATGTTGAAGTTGACTCATCTCCCAGCCCTTTGACACATGGCCCAGGCTGAGCTCTTTAAATTTGTCACCATGAAACTTTTTCCCAAGTCCTCAAATCATTTCTGTGTCTGTTTTTGCCTCCACTCTGGTTTTGTAATACCTTTAAATATTTGGTAGATCACAGAGAGAGGAGGAAATGGAAGCAGCCTGGACATGGGCCAGAAGCCCAGCCAGAGGGCACCAGTGGGTGGGTAAGAAGGCATCTGCAGCGCCAGGAATGTGCTTCCTTCTGGGATATGCACGGAAGCTGGGACTTCCTGAATCTTGGCATTCCTGTGCCAGGTAGCCAACTGTCCATCCTCCTCTGACTGTGGTGGTCTCTGCTTGGATTGTTGTCACCGGGCATGAAGGTTTTTGTGAGCACTCTTGTTAAGTCTGGTATGAGGGTTACAGAAGTCCGCTTCTTTCCTTGGAAATATCTGATTTTCCTCCCTGTCAGGATAGTTCTCTGCTTTATCTGCACCCTGGTCCAGAAAGAGAGGCTTGTGTTTTAAGGTGTGACATCCTGTGGACACTACACACTAGCAGAGGCTTTTTTCTTCCTTCCAGTCCTGTTATTTTGAATCCAGAAGTTATATTTAAAATATAATGCTAACTTTTAATCTAAGCCTCAACATTCAGTATGTGCCAGACATGGGGAAGGATCTGTGGTTTCAGAGCAGGATGCTGCCCTTCCTCTGGCAGGGCGTATCTGCATTACGGTGGGCAAGCCAGAGAGGTGGAGACTTTCCACAGTTCGCTGTTTGTGTCTTTCGTGTTAGACAGCGTGTGGTTTGGGAAAGCTGCAGAAGTGTTCGCACTGCGTCAAGAGGCATTGGGGTTTGTGTGGTGGCCAAGGGACTCTAGGAGGGCTGACTGTGGTGTAAGCCAGGCCCTGGCATCTCAGAGCCCTCAGAGTCATAGTTTTGTGGTCTAAGTCATCAGCTTGTCAAGGGGGACACGCCACAGGTTGTTGTGAAGGTCTCAGAATTGTTTCTTGATCATTTAGCTGCAGTCCTTCAAAGAAAAACATAGGAAGAAACGAACTTGTTGCTGAATTTGAGGGTTTGTGTAAAGCAAAAGCAAAAGAGGCATGAAGTACTGATCAACACCCACATGGGGCAGGGCCTGGAGGAGGCTGTGCTGTAAGAGCAGTGGGCAGAGGACTGCACAGAGGCAAATTCAGGTTGAACTCGTGATGAGTAAGTTTAGCTCTCATGTGGTTGTGTTCCTGGATTTTACATCTTTCACATTCTTTGGAGACGGAGTTTGTGTGTGTGGTTGTATGTACTGGAAGCAATATCTGGATGATGGTGCATGTGATGTGAGGAGCAGTGTGTCTGGTGCAGGGAAGCCGGGTTGTGCTTGGCCTCTGGAGGAAAGAGGAGACAGCAGAAAGCACCAGGGACTGTCCGTAGCTCAGCACTGCTGGTCCTAACACTTGGTGCAGGGAGCCTGCACACAACAGCTGCAGCAGCTTCCTTCTGGCCTTGGAAAGCAAATTTTCTGCACCCCTTGCAGATTCGTACTGTGAGACACTGCCCGTCGATGGTCCCCCGTCTTTCCGGGGACAGTCCGTGAAGTACGTGTACAAGCTGACCATCGGCTGCCAGCGCGTCAACTCCCCCATCAAGCTCCTGCGCGTGCCCTTCCGTGTCCTCGTGCTGCACGGTAAGGCCACTCACGGCCCTCCCTGCACAGGTGGGCTGGGCTGCACCCTGCCCTGCTGATACTCTCCCTTCTTCCCAGGGCTCAAGGATTACCAGTTCCCACAGGATGAGGCTGTTGCACCCTCAAACCCCTTCTTGGAGGAGGAAGAGGGCTTGAAGAAAGACTCTCGCCTGGCAGATCTAGCGACAGAACTGCTCATGGTGGCCACCTCCCGACGCAGCCTGCGTAGGTCATATTCCCTGCTCAAACCTGCTGTCCTTCCTAAGAGGCTAGGCATGGAGAACATCTCAGGGCCAGCAGCAGAAAATGTCTTGCTGACAAAGCAAAGCTCTACCTCTGGCTGTGGGGCAGCTCCATCAGAGCCTGCTTGGGTCAGGGCCTCCTAGCCAGTCTCAGGCTGTTCCTACTTCAGCCAGAGAGACCCTCTGCCCAGTACATCTCAGCCAGTATAGGGTTTGCCCTTGCTCACTGCAGACATTTCCCAAAGGGAATGCCACCTCTCGGGATGGCTCTTCACACCCAAACAGGAGGCATGGGGTCACGTCATTAACCCAGAGCACTGCACAGAGCAGAGCCTTGTCCTGCCACAACCCTTACCCCTCTTCTTGCTCCACAGACCTGTATAACATCAGCAACACTCGTGGGAAGGTGGGAACCTTCTGCATCTTTAAGACTGTGTATAAGATTGGAGAGGATGTCATTGGGACCTTCAACTTCTCAGAAGGAGACATCCCATGTCTGCAGGTCATTGCTGTCTCTGGGATCACTGGGGAGAGACAGGGCTTTAGGGTGTGGGAGAGAGAGAAGGGATTGGAGTGGCACTGGGCTATGAGGGTTTCTAGTGAGACCCACTGGGGTCTCCTTGAAGTGTGAGGTGGACAGTGGTCCTGTCCTGAGCTCGTTTGGGAAGTGGAGCCCCTAGGCTTTGCATGAGATGTGTATAAGGTTGTGAGAACAAGCACCCTGCCAACTGCCTTGCAGTTCTCGGTGAGCCTGCAGACGGAGGAGAGCATCCAGGAGGAGTTCCAGCGCCGGCGCGGGCAGCCCGTCTCTTTCACCGTGCATGCCCGCCATCAGGAGTCCTGCCTGCACACAGCACAGAGCAGCTTCAGCCTGCCCATCCCACTCAGCTCAACCCCAGGATTCACCACCAACATTGGTTAGTACCCTCCAGGGAAGGGACCCACCCTTGCTTGTCTCTGCAGGAGGACTGTGCCTGCCCTTCCCCAGCCCTGCCATTTCTCAGCAGAGATGTGTCCCTTGGGAGGGAGTTGGCCTGTGTGAGTGGGGTCATTTGCTGTCCCCTTGCCAGGACAGACAGTACTGAGACAGCTGCTGTCCATGGCCCTTGTGGTGTTATGTGCTGACCACCCTCTTGCCCACAGTGTCCCTGAAGTGGAGGCTGCACTTTGAGTTTGTGACCTCTGGGGAGTCAGCGGGGACTTGCTTGGTTCGTGGGAGTCAGTCGGAGGCTGTCACCTGGACTGGGGTGGAGCAGATGGAAGTGGACACCTTCAGCTGGGACTTGCCCATCAAAGTTCTTCCAACCAACCCCATCCTGGCTTCCTACGTATCTCAGTTCTCCAGCACAAACTCCATCACCATCTGAAGTAGGGAGAGGTTGTTGGCCTGCAGAGCTGAAAGCATGTGGCACCAGGGGAAATGGCAGGCAGGACTGTCACCAGTGTGCTGTGGTGCATGGCATCACAGCGTCCCCTTGGATTCATCCATGATGCCCAGGTGGGCACCAGGCAATTCTGTCCTGTCCATAGGTGGAAGAATACTGCTTGATGCAGTGTCTTGTGCTGCAGCCCCCATCTGGAGCTGGACCGTTCCTGTCTGTCCTGGGTTGCAGTGTCTTCTATTACCATCTTCAGGAGCTGTGAAAACTAGGTGGGGCTGTGTCCCCTGTGTCCTCTCTCGGGACTATCTTCTGTTAATCGGCCAGCTGTCGGAACCGGGTGGGGCAGCGTTCCTTATCTCTCCCATGACCCATCCTCCCTCTAGGGGGGATATCTCCTGTTAATGGGCCATCCAGTCTCACCACATGGCTGATAAAATTACATCCTCCCATTGTGAGATGCTCTGCCCAGAGGGAGGGACCAAGCATCCCATCCTGGATACAAGCTAAGATTCCGAACACCACAGCCAGCCCTTACCTACTGGATTCCCAGAGGACAAGAGCTACCACTGGACCTTCAGGTGAAGACCAGACCTTTTCTACGGGATGACTGCTTCAACAGGACCATCTTCAGCAGAACTCTGGAGGACTGCAGCCACCATTTTATTGGACTGCTATCAACACCCTGACTGACAGGGTGTCCGGTTGTATCCTGACTCTGTCAGTGGTTTTTTTTTGTACTATTGCATTTATTTTAGTTTTTTTCCTATTAAATTGTACTTCTGACTTGGAGTTTCTCACTGGTTTTGCTTTCAAACCAGCACACTGTCTGGGTGAAGGTGCAAGTCCCAGCACTCAGCAAAAAGAAATCTGCCTTCCCAGGGAACCACTGACATGCCTTTATCCCATATGAGGCTTCTGAGAAGGAAAGGCCCAGCCCAGGGATGGGAGAGGGGAGCTCTTCCAGTTAAGCTTCATACCACCCCTGGCTGAAGGCTGTGCCTCTGCCGAGGCCCTACAAGCAGAAATCTGGCATCCAGGTGAAGCTCAGTGGCCACCTGGGCTGGGTGAGAGCCTGCTCTCCTGCTCTGGCACATGTCCTGCCTCTTGGAGAGTTGTCCCGCCTGGAGGAGGCAGGTCCTGGCCAGCCAGCCCTGTGCTACTGGCATGTGCTGGTGACAGGGACGCAGGCCCACGCTGTGTCAGTACGATCACGATGATTCAAAACTGAGCAGCACTGAGCCCCTGGGCTGTTGTCTGCCTGGGCTCCTGAGTGTGAAGGCATCCTGCTGGTCTTTGGATCCTTGAGGGGCTGTGAGGAATGCATGCTGTGCATCCAAGAACTGGCATGGAGATCTCCCTGCTCAACAGCCAGCTCCCCATTTTTACTAAGCCTTCCAATGAGCTTTCCTCTTTGCATGGAAATGTAATAAACATCTGAATGTGCAAAGCTTGGGTTTCCCAAGAGCCTTATTCCTACATTGTTCCTGGTGGTGGACACATCCCACCTCCTACAGCAGTCACAGGCCGGAGACCTCCTCTTTGTTCAATATCTTTATTGCAAGAACAGAAATGTCTACACAAGGCTCTGCACAACACAGGCATGGCACCAGCTGGGGCAGCTGCCAGGGCGGCTGCCTCCACCCTGGCACTTGGATTGCTTCTGCTTCCTGAACCCTCCCCACCCTGCTCTCTTGCCAGTGGGGATGGGGGTCTCCCCTGGGGACATCCGGTTCTGCCACCCACCCTGGGCTGGCTCTGTTGCAGTGTTGCCCAGGGCTGGCTTACAGTGCCAGAGATCCCAGGAGCTTTAGGAGCGGGGGTGTTAGTGGTTCCAGAGGTGGGTTGTGCCCCGTGCGCTCCGGGAGCAGAGAGGGGGCTGGACGGGGTGTGGGGATCCTGCACGAGGGCCGTGGTGACCCCAGCTAGCTCCCCACAGCTGCTGTGCAGAGGAGTAGAGGTCTGGGAGGGAGTAGGGAGCTGTTTCACTTGCGGCTGGATATGGGAATGCAGGACTGCCATGGAGCAGGCTGATTTAGTCCTGTAGCCCTTTTTTTAGTCACTGAAGGTTTTCTGCCCACCTAGGAGGAGATACTGTAGAATCTGCATTTTCACGGTGTGCAGGACATCTCACAGGGAGGATGCCCCGGTTCAGGAAGCTGAAGGCAGAAGCAAAGCTTGGTACCATGGTGTGTGATAGTGGTTTCCCTTGAAGGTGCCGGCGGTGATGCCTCTACAGGGTGGGTGGGGCAGGTCTGGAGCATGCGGGCGGTGTGCTCTGGAGGGGGGAGGCCGGCGCCGAGGGCCGCGAGGCGCTGCCGAGCTTCTCTCTATCTGCTCAGCCCCGCACCCTGCACCTTGTTCACCAGCGGCTCGGGGGTGCCGGCCGAGCCCCACTCGTGCTCCACGCTCTTCACGCACGGCAGGCTGGGGTTGGCCTTCTGCACTACCGAGATCTGGCAGGTCTGTGAGTCATAGTGAGCCTCGCACCAGTCAGGGAAGTCGATGGGGTGCTGGGTGCTGTGGGAAAGGACACGGTGCCGTCAGACCCCCTGATTTGTGCCGGGGGGCTGCTGACTGGGCTGGTTGGCTTCTGGCTGCCAGCCCCCTGCACAGGATGTCTTCCAGACCAGCTCAGGCAGGCTGGGACACGGCTCCTGGCACATCTGGGCATCTTGCTGTGCCAAGACACCTTTTCCAACTGCCCCAACTCACCCCACCACCCTCAATGCCCTGGTGGGGTCCTGCCCACCTCTGCCTCTCATTCCCCAGGACCTGGTGCCTCACAGCCCTGCCAAGGCTCTGACATCTGCTGCATTTGCAGACACCAGACACCCCCCGCTGCAGGTGCAGTGGTGCTGTGATGCAAAGTGACAGCCCACCCCAACACAGCCCCTCACTCACGTCTCGCAGCAGCCCACGCCAATGGGGTGCAGGCAGGTGCAGAGCAGGCAGTTGGTGCTCAGCCACGATTCCCCAAGGGAGAACTGCTTCCCTTCGTACTCACAGGGAGCTGCAAAGGAAACAGTGGTGATAAGAACCCATAGGCCTGTGCTGAGGGCTAGTGGAAGCCTCCTTGACATCCCTGTGCCTTGAAAGAGGGGACAGAGGTGTCATGATGACATCCCACCAACCTTACGGTGTGGAAGATACATGGTGGTCTGTCCACCATCCTGCAGGTATGGAATGCCCTGTCTTCTGCCATGGGTGACATACCCATCCATCCTCTCCTGGCCCTGCCTTGTGGGTCTCACCACTACCCCATGGATCCAGAGCAAGAGGCAAGTGGCTCTTGCTTCCCTGGAGAGGACAAATCCAGCGCCCCTTGAGGTCTGGGTGTTTCTGCAGCCGTGGGAGGAGGCAACAGAGGGATGATGAGCCGCCCTCCTTCCTTTGCTGCTAGTCCTGCATGCTCGGCCCCAGCCAGACTCCTGCCAGAAGCCTTCATGGCCCAGAAAGCTGTTTCTCAGCCAGAGCCCTGGGGAGCTGTTCTGCGGTTTATAGACTCTCCTTCCACTCACCACTGGCCCATGATCCCACTCCTGAGCTCAGCACAGTCCCTTCCATATTTCCCAGGCATGGGGCAGAGTTCTGCCATGCTGGGAAAACCGAGGCCTCCTTTTCCCATCAGCGTCTTCCCATCTCACCTCCCCACTTACCTTTAGCCTGGAAGTAGCATTTGGCCTGAGAGCCTGGCAGCTGGAGGAGGAGGGAAAGAAGCAGGCAAAGCCTGCCCCAAGCACACCTCATCTTCTGTGCTTGCATGGCCATGGATGGTGTTGAGCTGGACTTGTTCGCTTTGCTTCTCTATTGCCTTTGCTCCTTTCCCTTCTCCTTCTCTTTCTCTCTCTCTGCGTTTTTAATGCTCTTCCCCTGATCCCAATGAGAGATATTTATAAAGTTCAGCTTTACGACCCTGGCCACCAGCTGTGCCCCACTGGAAAAGTTGTAAAACTCATTTCCTGATTTGAAAGGCATGAAAACAAGAGGTAGGATCAAGATTTTTAACAAGCTGTGAAAAGCTGATTCATGCCCTCCAGAAATTTCTCCAGTTGGAAGCCCCTGTGGGTGCAAGGCTCCACAGCGAGGGGAGATCCAAAGGTCCCCAGCGGCGTTGCCCTCGGCAGTGTGGTAAGCACGTAAGCAGCAAGCACAGGAGACCCTGGCTCCTAACCAGGAGAGCTCCAGGCTCCCCTCTGGTCATGCTGAGCCGTCACTGCTCCTTCACAGCAAGCCAAGGATTTGGGAGCATCCCATCTCACAGTGACCAAAGCAGCACAAGCATTCTGCTAACAAACACTGTGGGATGCAAGTGGCAGCATCGTCATTTGGGGATGGAGGTACTTGCACCCAGCTCCTGGTTACCACCTCATGGCACTTTCACCCCGGCGTGGGCTGCAGCCGTGCCAGGTTCACGGGCATGCATGGGCTGGGGGGGACAGCAGGTTTAAAATCACAGAATCACAGAATCATAGAATATGCTGAGTTGGAAGGGGCCCACTAGGATCACCATGTCCAACTCCTGGCCCTGTGCAGGACACTGCAAGGATCCTAGCATGTGCCTGAGAGCATTGTCCAAACACTCACTGAGCTCTGACAGATTTGGTGCTGTGACCAGAGCAGACAGTACATCAACTGCCACTGATGCAGAAGAGGAGAGAAAGAACTGGGGCTCGTCTGAGCAGTGCCTGTGAAAGGGGGCTGTGCCTTTGCACCTGGAACACTCACAGGGTCCTGGAGCTGAGCATCCTCTTTTAGAGGCTGGAGATGGGCCCCAGCAGAAGCAGGAAACAGGAGAGATAAAATCAGGAGGCGAAAGTGCTTTTGGGCAACAAGTGACCTGAGAGGTAAACTAGAGACTTGTCTGGAAGCAAGGACCTGTGGGAAGATGCCACACCACCCAGGGATGTGCCTGTGGACCGCAGAGACCCTCACCCAGAGGGGCTGCCTCTGTGTAGAAGTGATAAGGCTGTTATCAGCTGGCCAAGTGAGGGGGTGTGCAAGAGGGAGGAGGTCAGAGCCCTGGGAGCCACATGGCCCTGGAGAGCTACGAGCAAAACGGCTGACTTGCCAAAAGAAATTTGCAGCCCTTGTCAGAGGTGCTGCCAGCAGCAGGAAACAGGGCTCTGGGGATGGTCCAGCCAGGGGCTTGGCCAGCACAGGACCATGCCGGCAGTGAAGCAGCATCGGTAGCAGTGGCATATGTGGGTCATCTGCCTCTGCATTAAGCTCCCTGCTTTCTGAGAGTTTGGGATAAATTTACACCTTGACGCGTGAGGCTTAATATCCCTTCCAAAATTTGTATTGGCATTCACTATTATAGCTGGATATTTTTCCTAACCCTGTAAGTGCCCAATCTCTCGTTGAATCCTGCTAAATTTTGGCCTGAGCATTTTCCTGTGGCAGTCTAATTAAGCACAGAGTGAGGAAAAAAATGCTTCCTTTTATCCGCTTTGGATTCACCACCTTTGGGTTTGAAGTCATAGTCCCTTCCCTTTGGTGCTCTGGGCCCCTTTGCCATCCCATTGCATCCATGTCTTGCAACTTGTTCTCTCACTGAGACAGAAACCCTGGCTTTGCATCCCTTCTTCTCCTCAGAGAATTACCCCAGCCCTCTTGTAGTTCCACAGATAATGCTGTGTCCCTCAGTGGGGTGGCTGGATGGCAGCAAGTGTGGGATCTGTTGGGAAAGGCTGATAATAAATCGGAGAAATGCTGGGCACCTCCTGCGGACTGATGGGCTGTGAGCCGGGATGGTGGAGTGTATCAGTGACAAATGGAACTTGCCCTTTGGTGCAGAGTTGTTACTATATAAGGAGGATAAAAGCATTCATCGTCAGAGCAGTTAATTAATATTCCTATTGTGTGTTTGGAAAAAGAAGTCTGGCACGTTAGTAACTGCAATGAAATAATCCATCATTGTTTCATCAACAAGAACAGCAAATGTTAAAAAAAAAAAGTGGTGGGTTTCACTCAGAGGCCCACAGGATTTGGACAGGCTTCCAGAAGGATGCTCAAAACCTGGAGTGAGAGCATCTCTGAGCTGTGTGGAAGGGCATTGCTCCTGCTCCATCAGGGACATAGAGAGGCATTCTCAGGACTTCTGTAGCCCTTATGGTTTATTAAATAGAGAGTTAAAGCTATGAGACCATTCATGGCCATTGGGTTTTTATCAAAGTGCTTTGCCGCAAAAATGCAGAGAAAAAGACAAGTGTCAGGACACCTCTTGGCACACTGCAGAGGGATCAGGGCAGTGGAGCACCGTCCGCACTGTGGCTGTGCATAAGGGGCTGGTAGTCCTGCTATTTCCCCTTCTGACCACTTTCCTACCCCCATTTTTGCATTCCTGGGCACTGCCTGGCCCCAGAACACATCCCCATGGGTGATCCAGAGCATTTTGGTCCAGGTTGTACAGGAGAGGGCTCGTAAATTGGAAAGCAGTACTTGCAATTGGACTTGGTGCTTCAGAGCTTCTGCTTGCATTCTTGACGGATGCTGTGGCAGAAGGAGCTGACACCCTCTCCTGCTGGGCCAGCCTGGAGGAAGTTTTGCTGCAAAGACTGAAAGAAAGCAGCTGCTTTTGGTCTCACATCTTGGGGAACAACTGAGACACAGGAAACAACCGCAGAAAGGACAAAAGGGCTGGAAGAAGTGTCTCTCTGGAAGTTCAGTCACTTTGACTTACCAGGCAGAGCCCAACAGCAGGGATCACTGCCTATGTGTGCCAGTGAGTAGCAGTCACCACCTTTGAGCATCCCAGTATCCTGCGGAAGGTCACATCCATGTCTCAGCATCCTCCCAGCAGAACCCAGCTCTCCTGCCTGGCCTGGCTCTCAGATTGTAGCTGTGCCTGAGAAAAGCTGGGTACTGCACTCCACCAAGGGCCCAGTTCTGCTGGCCTCCTCTACCCACAGTCCCTCTGCAGAGCAGTGGAATGCCTAGTGCCAGGGATGGGACCCCATGGATGGGGAGGGCCGATCATCCAAGCCAGTGGGTGCTGGGATGAGGTGGCAACAGCCCACTCCAGCACCACAGGAGGCTCGGGGTAGTAAATGATGCTGGACAAGTTGCCATCAGCAGAATCCAGGAGGGTTATAAAACCTGAATCTCCTGAGCCTTCAGCTGGGGCTGCAGCTGCAGAGCAGGAAGCAAACAGGATCCCGGCTGGCATTGTGAAAGCAAACACCATAAATCCAAGGAAGTGCTGCGATTGCTGTTTTAGGCACTGGGGAGCTTGGCTCCTACTCCCCAAAGGTATTTTATTTTCTCTTCAAACCAAAAAAAAAAAAAACCCAAACAAAAAAAACCCACAAACCAAAAACCCCAAAAAACCAAAAAACACACCACCAAAAAAATTCCACAACCCCAATTTATCACTGACCAAACTGCATGTGTGCTGCTGTGGACCCTGGGACAGGTCTGGGATGTGGGCACCTCTCCTTGCCCGGCATCTTGAGGATGCTTCAAGCACCCTCAAGAGTACCCAGGGCACCAGGGCAGGTGCAGGTACTTGCCAGCTCTGAGTGATGACCACTTATGAATGCTCACTGCTCACCAGCATGGCCAGACCCTGGGGAGAGGTGAGCAGAGAGGTGAGGAAGAGATAGGCAGCCAGGAGCTGGGAAGGGAAGACAAAGGGCTAGCCAGGGAATGACAGCTGGCTCATGGCATCCTTCATCCCACAGCTGGCAAGCCAGATGGGATAGCTCACAGAATCTGGACTACAGCCCCACCAGCCATGAGACTGTTGCTCCAAAAAGGGGACAGAATAGAGGGGACATGAGAAAAACTTGATGTCACCTTACTGTGCAGACTGGCTGCCTGCTGGATGGAGCTAGATGCTGGTGGAGAAGCATGGGCTGCAAGGCGTGCTGGCATGCCCTGTGTCTTCATGAGTGTCCCTGGCCTCAGCACCCACACCCTGACCCTCCGTGCAGAGGAGAGGTGTTCTGACCCCAGAGGTTAGGCACAGGGTCTCTACAACCCTGCTTGGAGGGGATGTGTGGGTTCCCTGCCATGGGACACGGCCTGCTGTAGGATGCTGTCTTCAGGTCCCCAGTCATGGGATGGGCTCTATGTCCTGGGCAGTCCCATGTTGTGGCTCACTCGGGCTCTCATGCCCTCTTGCCCTCTCTTACATGGTCTCATCCTCTCTTGCGCATGCTCATGCTCCATTCCTTTAGCACCTTCCCAGGTTGTTTATCCCGGTTGTGGCTGCTCCGCATCAGGCCAGGTTTTGGCATCAGTGTGTCAGCCACACGTTCCTGCTACCCTCAGCCCTGGCAGGGTGCTGGCACCCACCCTGGCTCTCCAGCACCCTGGGTATCCCACCATGGGTGTGCTGCAGCCCATGGCTCTGCCCAGGCTCCCCTCAAGAAAACGTGCCGGGAGGTCACGGGGTGTTTAGGAAAACAGGCCTTGGCACTTGCTGGCCATACCAGGAAAATAAAAACATCCGGGCAGCCAGCCGCATAGTGAGTGCGAGAGGCCGGCACTCCATAAATCCCCTGGAGCAGGTGCTTTGTAGTCGGCACAAGGAAATGAGCATATTATTCAGCTTGGCTTAAACCCCGAAATGTTTCCTGTCTTGTGAGTCAGAAATAACCCTGGGAGATCATTCCTAGGCCACGCAGAAGCCGCACCAGCCAAAAAAGTGCCAGGCACTTGTTGGCCTGGGGACTTGCCGGGGAGGTCAAGGATCCAGGCACCCTGTTTTGGAGGGGACTTTGCCATGGCAGTGTCATGCCACCAGCACTGACCTCAGCATATAAATGGCCTGGAACATGCTGAGGATCCACAGGGGACTCCCAGACTGGTCGTGGGCACCTTGCTTCACTGGGATGCAGGGACAGGGAGAGCCCCAGGAGACCCTGAGGCTTTCTATGTGCTGGGTGGATCCCGCAGATCTCTGGCCTCACTGTGGTGTCAGAAAGACTGATGCCCCTACACTGTGCATTGGCTGTTTTACTGGCACCCACAGGGCCATGCTGGGATGATACCCTGCTCTAGGAACACTCTACAGGAAAAGCCATAGACGGCTGGTGGCTTCATGGTGGAAGAGACTACTTAGGCGTGGGACTGGGACCCCACATGCTCAGCCTGGGGATCCCAGAGAAGTTGGAGGGGAAAGCACAGTAGCAGATGTCCCTGGCTTGGCACAGGCAGCACCCACCTGAAGGGGTTCATGAGTGACAATTCCTGTCCTGGTGCCCTGCAAGGACACTCCTAGGGTCCCGCCCTGGGTCTGGGGCACAGAGAAGTGTGGGTTCTAGGGGCTCTCCCCAGTGACACACAGGGACAACCCTTGTCCTGAACCAGGGAGGTGACACAGCTGCCACATTTATCCACATTTTTCGCTTTAAGATATTTGCCTTTACTCTATTTTTTCCGTTACTGGCACACAAACTTCCAATCTGAACAAGGAGCCCTTCAGTTTCCCTGGACAGCAGGAGCACAGGAAGCCTATATGTGAAAAGGTCACCCCACATATCTGCACCAGTCCTTGCGTGCTTTGTGCCCACCTGGTAAAAGCCTCTCTGACCTTCTGAAGGTGTTACTCTCCCATTTGGAATGGTGTGGCAACTTGAGCACCAGGAATAAAGACCCCAGCAGAACCCTGACACCCACTTGAGTAGAAATGTGAGTCCTTGGTGGTGCCTTCTCCATCCCTGCCCTCTTTCCACACAGCCTCCAGCAGGAAGGGGCTGCTGCCCATCCGTGCTGGACCTCCCCATGACCCAGTGCTGTTTGTGCCCTGGCACAGCAGTGTCTGCACGACTGCTTCACCTGGCCCTGGCAGTGACAACTGTACTGCAGGCACTCACTTGTGGTGCCTGCCACACTCTTTACAGCCACCTCCTGAGGCTGGCAGGTTTTTGGCTCCACTTTCAGTGCGGAGATGAAGGAGCCTGGCAAGGCCCTTGGCCTTGTGCTGCTGAATGCCACGAGGTGGAAAAACAATTATCATCTCTGGGGACCAGGGACCTGGTTATGCTTGCCAGGGGAACGTGGAAAAGAAGACTGGAATCTCAGGGGCATAAGCCCCCCAGGGTAGACAAGCATAGTTGTGCCCTTGGTGCCTATCATGATCTGGTGCAGTCCTAGGACCAGCATGGGTGCCATGAACAAGTGTTTGAGATCACTTAAAAAATCACTGACAAGGGTATCAGCAAAAACCAGATTTAATATTAAGCGGCAGCATGACAGAGTTCATTGGCAAGATTCACTCTACCACTTACTAGACAGTTAAGACACATCAAGGAGAAAAAAAGCAGCAACAAACAAAATCCAGGCAGTCAAAACAGAAATGAACCGAGAACCATCTAGGACTGTGTTTGTGCATGAGTGTGTGTGTGTGTGTGTGTGTGTGTGTCAAAAGGACAGCAAGGGCAAGGATGAAAAGGAATATGGCCTAAAAGCTTAACAGCACTCACACTTAACACTGCTTAACTTATAACTTAGCCTTAACGATTAACAGAGGAATAATACTTAACAGCATCTAACCTGTGTAACTTAAACTTTAACAGCTTTGCAAAAGAACAACATTTTAGCAGCATTTAACTTAGCTTATGACTCATGACTTACTTACTTACAGGCCTAAGTTACTTAGATCTGAGGTACTTAAACATCTAAGAGAGCAGCATTTCTCCCAGATCTGCTATAGCATATGTGTAGCAGCACGCACACAGACAGAAAGTCAGTGTGAGCTAGGTACCTGTGAAAAATTCCTCTCAGAGGCCAGTGAAATACTCACTTTGGATGCCTTTGTGTCTCCTCAACAGGTAAAGGTTGAGCCTCAGGCAGAGAGGGTATCAGCCCAGGATCCATCATCGTTCAGTGATCCTCCAAGTGCAGCAGACTCGAGTTTGCTGGCTCTGAGAGGCCCCACTCAGAGGGAGATTGCTGGCCGCAACCTGCTGTGGTCCAGCACAGCTCAAAGGGTCTCAATTTGGACCGCTGTTTATAGGGTCACAAGAGAGTGGGCTTTAGTCGTAACAATGTTTCATCTTTGCCACAGTTTCAGTCTGCGCGTTCTTTGAATATCTGAGAACAAGGATGTTCTGGCATCCGGGGAAGAAAAACAGTTTCCAACGCTGTTCATAAAAACCCCAGGAACTCTATAGTCAGCAGCAGTTCCTGGAAGCAGGCAGTACTTCTGATAAGCTCAAGAAGAGCTGAGCGCAGGTGCTGTTTTTCAAGGCTGAGGCCTAACAAGCATTTCTCAGATCTCAGTGCAGCCTGGAAAAGGGGGGATGTATCACCACAATGGATCACCATGAATTTCCATGGACCACCACAGATAGCCAGTTCCACTACAGACCACCAGGACCAGGCTGCTGGGTGCAGTCCAGTGCAAGAGAAGACTGTCATCTCAAGGTGTGGGATGCCAAAAAAACTCAATGTGAGACTGTGGGACAGGGGAGGTACAACAGAATTAAAGAAACCCTAAGGTATGACACGTCTGTGGTGTCATACATGTCATGTCATGGTGAGTGCAGGATCTGTGTATGGTCTGTGCGTGGGGTGTGTGTATGGTGCCTGTGTGTGATGTGTATATGGTGTGTGTATAACACCATGGTGCTACGGTGTTATATATCACACCTCAAGGGTATGGTGTGTGTATAGTGTGTGAATGGTGTGTGTGGTGTGTATATGGTGTGTGTCTGGTCCGTGTGTGATGTGTGTATGGTGTGTGTATGGTCCATGTGCAGTGTGTGTATGGTGTGTGTATGGGGTGCGTGGTGTGTGTATGGTGTGTGTGCGGTGTGTGTAGGGGGTGTGTGTGGGGCGGGTGGTGTGTGTGATGGGGGGGGTNTGTGCGGTGTGTTTATGGTGTGTGTCTGGTGTGCGTCTGGTCCGTGTGCGGGTCTGTGCGGTGTGTTTATGGTGTGTGCAGTGTGTGTACTGTGTGTGTATGGTGTGTGTGGTGTGTTTATGGTGTGTGTATGGGGTGTGCGGTGTGTGTTATGGTGTGTGCGGTGTGTTTATGGTGTGTGTCTGGTGTGCCTCTGGTCCGTGCGCGGGTCTGTGCGGTGTCGGTGCGGCGTGTGCGGCACCGGGGCGGTGACCGGGCCCCCTCTGCTGGCTCACACGCGCACACACGGGGTGCCTCCGCACCCACATTCCCCGTCACAGGCATCCCACGCACCCCATATCTCCAGCAGCGAGTCCCCACCGGCTTCTCCCTCGTTCCCTCCACCCCCTCTGCTTTTCTCCTCCATATCTCTATTTTGTTTTACCAATGTCATTCCTCCGCTGGCTGCATCCCGCCTGCCGCAGGTCCTGCCGGAGCAGCACCACCTCCCGGAGAGGTCGCGGCGGAGGCTTTTCTCACTCAGGCTGTTGCCAGCCCCTCTGTGTTCCCTTTGCCCCCGGCCTATGCCTCCGGAGACTCAGGACAGGAGCCACAGGGCTGGGCTGGGGGCACCCGGAGGATACAGGGTCTGCCACAATCTGTGCCCCGTGATTTCGGGTGATTTCGCAGACACTGTGGTCTCCAGTGGGACCATCATCACCTCACCATGCCCATCGGCAAGCTCTTCCAGATCTTTCCAGCTTCTCATTTCTGGATGTCATCACTGTCGGTTGGATTTCACTGTCCTTCGGCTCAGGCACCGCTGCCAGCTCCGTACCACACCGGACCGAGATATTTATAGCCGGCGATGCAATCCCTTCGTCTCGGGTTGTGCCGGGCTGGGTGAGACGAGCTCAGTGACCCCACGACAGGAGGCACGCATCACTCATGGTGGGGACACCTGCAGTGTAAATGGTAGGGACAGTAGAGGGACTGTGATTCCCGGCAACCCCAGAGGTGGAAAGATCCATCCCGGGGCGCCCTGCGTTGCCATGCCCGCGGTGCTGCTCTGCTGCGGTGCCCTGACCCAAAATCCCGGGAGGGGATAGCGACACCTTGCCCACCGCTCAGCGCAGCATCCCTCACGCATTTGAACCACACAGGACCTTGGAGGGCCAGTGACATCGGCAAGACTTCTGCGGGGCCACCGTGCAGCCAGTGCGCTCCCCCTGTATTCCCACACACAAGCATCCCGCTCCACACAGCTCTGAGCCGTGGGGCAGGGGCTGGCACCACCACCACCGCCCCTCTCTAGTCTCTATCGCCCCCCACCCCCGCCCGATGGGAGCAGGCAGCAGGCTGGGAATGCCAGGAATGCACCGCAGGCATGCTGTCCCCGCCGAGCCCCCCTTGCCCCACCGAGGCGCCCTGCAAACAAACGTACGGCACCTCTGTGTGTCCCCCGGCTAGGCGGTCCCCCATGGCAGCCCATGACATCCCCTTAGGTCGTTCCCAAATCCTCGGGAAGGCCGACAGCCTCGCTCTGCCCTGGTTATCCCAGGCCCGCGGCGTCGTGGGGGCTTGTGCAAGGCTCATTGTCCCATAGCCAGACCTTGCACCCCGAGCGCTCCCCTGTGCCCCACTCGTAGGCGTCCACTCTCCTAGCCCATCACCCCACAGGCCTGTGTCCCACAGCAGAGGAGCTGAAGCCCCAAAACCTGCGGTGGTGATATGCCCGCTGCATCCAGCTCCCTGCCATCCCCTGCCCTCAGCTCCCCTGGCCTCCCCTGTCGGCCAGGTCCCGGAGGCACAGGTCCCAGTGCACCCTCCACTGTTGGAGGGACACACTGGTTCTCAGGGACGTCTGGATCCCCAGTTCTCAGAGTCCAACTTCCCAGGTGCCTCCCTGCATCCCAAATCCCCGAGGACCTCTCCAACCTGCTCCCCTTCCCCCCAGAGGAGATACCCACGGCCAAGGCACTAGAGGTCCCCACAAGGGAGGCAGCCAGATCCCGGGCAACCCCTCCTCAGAGCCTGATTCCTCCTGTATAGCACATTTTAAGACCTCCCAAAAATCCCCTGTGAGGAGCCCACACCCAGAATGTCCCCTCCCCTTTCAGCTGGCTGTACCCCACAGCCGTGTAGCCCTTCACATCCTTGCACCCCTCCCCAGGGTACCCCTTTGCCCCATCACAGACATCTCCTGCACCCCACTGAATTCCCCAAACTCTGAGGACCCCCAGCATGAGACATCCCCTCCCCAGTCCCAAGTCGTTGCGGTACTCTAGAACCTGGATGCTCTCTCACTGCACCTCCCCGAACCCAGGTATCTCTTTCTCAATCCCCGTCCAGTGGGGACATTCCAAACTCTAATGCTCCCTCCCCGATTCCCCTCACAGACCCTAGATCCCACGAAAACCTCCTCAATCCCTGCCCACTGGGAGCCGCCGGCTCTGGGGACTTCCCTCCCTTAATCCTCCGATGGGACCCTCTGAGCTCGTCTCCAACGCCTCCACCCAGAAGCCGAGCACCCCAGTCCCCTGCCCCAAACCGATGCCCTCTTCTCCGATTCCCCCTCACTGTACCTCACCAGAACAAAAAGTACACCTCCCTCGGTCCTCACCCACTGGGGACACCTCGAACGCGGATGCCCCTCCCTACCTCCCCTCCCGAACCCCCTAAAACACAAGCACCTCCTCCTCAATCCCTGCCTACTAGGGGCCGCCGGACCTGGGGATCGCGCTCCCTAACCCCCCGCTGGGAATCCCATAGCACTTCGCCAACCCTGAAGCCAGAGACGGCGAACACCCCGCCATCCCCCCACCACCCCAACCAGCGCCCCGCTCCCTGCTAGCCCCACCCCCGGCCCCC